>JABFPJ010005267.1:0-12418 GCA_022817425.1 Gryon sp. ZL-2020
ACCAAGACTCTTGAACATCATAGCTAAGAGCTTCTACTACTTATAGGTTGGCTAAGTTGTGGTTATGATGTGGCTAACCCTATGAGGCCCCCATCAGGGTAGCCTAATAAAAAAAAGTCAATTTTACATCATGGCAACCAGATGTGGACCTTGTCAAGTTCTTATAAGGCAAACCACATTATGGTATACCTGATTATGGCCATAACGATGCCTAGCGTTACACACATTACATTACCTTATCAGAATATCGCATGTGGTCCTAAGCAGGATGCCACTTTTCGAAAAAACATGATACTTGCCTCATGTGGGTCTAATGTGGCCCAGATCAGAAAAACTGAGAACGGGTTTTGTTAAGGCTATCCTTATCATGGCCATATGCTAGGTGTGGCTTGCTTCATCAAATTTTTACTAGGGATTGTGTTGTCAGAAAAAAGTATATCTTCATTTGAATAATGTCTCAACATTTGACTTTTGAGATTTGTAACAAGCAAACAAATAAGTCTTGCAAAAGAATAATCGTCCAAATGAAATTTTCGTCTCAACATTCGTGGAAGCGAATTCTGAAGAGCTTATCTGCGGTTGAATTAGGTAATTTATCTATCTTAACAGCCGACAAACTTTCCTCTGATATTACTTTTGACATTTCTGCTATAGCCAATCACAACTTGTTTCTTACAGTGCTATTATTTTACTAAAATTAGTGAGTCTTGTTGTACTAACGATTAAAAAAAAGTTTAACCCAAGTGAATCAACTTTTCATTTAAATTGTCTTATTAAAAACAAACATTATCATATGGAATAAGTAATTGCAGTTTATTCATCTAAAATTGAAAATGGAGGTAAAAATATGGAATCAAATCTGGAATAAGAATTGTGCAATAAAAAATGTTGAAATACAAAACGTAGAATTAAAAATATTGTAAAATATTATACTTGCTTTTTTGAATTAATTGATTGTATGAAAGCATCATTTTTATCATTTTTGTGTGAATTGGAATATTTCAAGTAGTTTGAGTCGGTTATCCAGCCGACTCCTTAGCCTTCTCATAGATCGACGCTCTCATGATGAAAGATAAGGAGTTGCTAGCGTATGCCAGCTTCTCTTCAACTGTATTGGATCAGAATACGACTTATGCAGCTCAAGATAATGGAAGCTTCCTCTTTAAAGGATCCATTTCAATAAACATTACGCTACTTTTTTATACTTTTACATCACTTTTATTGACTTATTTTATTCCATTTAATAAAATACATTTTTCCAAATGTTTCATCGTGAAAATGAAGCGTTATTGAATGAATGTAATTTAAGTAATTTTCAAATATATTTCAAGTGAAACTAGTTTGATCAGTCAAATAATTAAAGCGAAATAAACTGTTTTCGATCTGTTTAAAATTGGGTAGAAAGTTTAAATAAATCAAGGGTCTACCCATAAATTGCTAGTTGAACTTTGATTACTTTTATAGGAAATAGATATATATATTCATAGTTCAGTTTAATTATAAGTTAAATAGGAGAAAATGGCTTTACTTCTAATTATATTTTTTTTCAATTAAATATTATTTTTAATTCGAAATTTGTTGCTTTTTAAGTTGATTTCTAGTTTCGAAAAGTAGTTCCTGAATAGGTTAGTTTAGATTGCTCTATTTCAAAGATCCTTAATGTTATGTTTATTTATTTAACAAATTTTTCTTTTCATACAATGTAAAATTAATAAGATCCATTATAACTGCTTTTAATTATCGATTTAACATAATTTAATTTAAATATAATTAACGATTGAAAATTATTTTTTCAAAAATAAAACTTCAAGTAAACATTTCTCAGGATAAATGTTATGTTACTTAAAAGCAACAGCTCCTAAAATAATATTAGTTTAATGTAACTACTTCGTCATCATAAAAACTGCGTAAAATGTAAAATGCTTAAACATAACATGAAATTGATTATTACCGCACTTTTTCTATTATAGTTTAAGAATGATTGGTATTATTTTCAAATTTAATGACACGAAGCAAGAAATAACAGCTTATTAAGCCATTTCTCGAATGGTTATTCCAAATTATTGTTGTTTACATTTAATAAAATAATAATTTAAATTAAAATTAAAAAAAATAATTAAACGTTAAAGTTTACTCTATTATTTTAGATAAAGTTACAAATTGTAAATTGTAAATTTTCTTTTTCTTAACTTTGCTAAGTTAAGAAAGTAATAATTTATTTTATTTAGTTACTTAGTAATGTTAGTTCTCTATTTTAGCAATGATTACTGTTTTATAGATAGATTATGTGCTTTAATGTTAATTAGAATACTTAATTAATAAATTCATTAATCAATATTACGATGAAGAATAATTTTGGAAATTAAACACAATTTTGGAATTAAGGTTTTGAAAATGGACATAATTGTGAAAAAAAAAAAAAAATACAAAAATGTTAAGCCTTTGTAGAGCCTTTAATTGCCCCTGCGAATTGAGTGAGTAAGCCTATACAGGCTTGTTCGTTCAATTATTACGAGGGATACATGTTACATGTCAAAGTCATACCAGAGAGAAGTTAATAGACGTACACTTGACTCGTATATGTTGTGATATATAGTCCTGGGATCTTTCACGAAATATATTTTATCAATATTCCACGGACGTAACAATTACATTTCACGTAGTCATAAAACAAAAATTTGTATTCAAGTGTTAATCATAACGTTTTGTACATCAGTCAAAAATGAAATTGACGACAAATAAATCAAAAGATTTCATATTTGATGTGCATGCTGAAAAAGTGCAATTTTCAATGAAGAATACAATAAAAAATAAGTACAAGCAAAAAGTAACAATAACATGACTGAAATTGATGTAATATTCATCACGTTATAAAACATAATAATTAACAATGTTATCTGGATAAAGTATATGCTTTTCCGTCAGTAGGAAATTTTGTTTGAAATTAACGATGCATAAAATAGCATATTAGACCGCATGACATTCCTTTCACAAGAAATAAGTCATACTTTCTGGAAAGACTATTTAACGCAAAACTACTACTTTTACATTCGAATAATATTAACATTCTTCTAACCTTTTTCTTGCATTCAATTTTATGTCAGATAATTAAAATTTTGCATTTTTACGCAGAGAATGTAAAAATTAAGTTTCTGTGAAAAAAAAGAAAAGAAAATACATACGAATTCTTGACTTTGAAAAAAGCAGATAATATATTGTGTTAAGCAAATATAATTAGCAGCTCCAGTTTGTTTGACTAACAAAACTAACTAAAATAATATGAAAAACGTTGTGCAAATTATGTGCTAACTTTGTGGGCAAATAAGAACGAATTTTCACTATTTTAAATTATACAATTTGAACGATCAAGCAAAATGAAAGCGGAATTTTTGTTCTCTCGTATTGAAAAAAAAAATGATTGCACAAAATTTTAATTATTTCGACATTTCCTTAAGTGATTAACCAACTAATTGAGCGTATAAACAAACCAAAGGTAAAAATTACGGTAAAAAAGAAGCGCACTAATTAGTGACAATTTAATTACTTCTTTTTCTTGAGGTTTCAAGTCATTAATTAACGAGATTGCGTATAACGCGATGATTCGACACAAATCACTTTGAAAGTATATAGGAGAGTGCTGAGATGATTAGCAAAAAGCTGGATCTATGTTCAATATAGTTCTTCTTAAGCAGGTCAAATCACCAAACAATTGCAGCTAATTTCATTCGCACATCATTTGCGTGCGTAGTTTTGAGTATTAAGGTGATTCTTCAGCTATGTAAGAGCAAAAAGGATAGAGCTAATGGTGACTCCATTAGTGGAAGAGAGAAGCAGTGAATTCGATTGAAGAATCACCTTAAGGAGACAGCATTTAATCCGATTAGCGTCTGTGAAGTACACTTGACTCCGTAAACCAAATGTGTATTGTCTTAATCGTGATATATTATTATATTAAACAAAAATGGAGCTTCAAAATTAATGACAAAAAAATATTATTATTTGTGTTAATACAAATATTTGAATTGAATCAATCGGATAATAGTTCGGCATGGGGGGTTTTAGTAGAGCGAAGATTTTTTTCGTATAAAATATATATGTACATATATATTTTATTATATATTATTATAAATATATATTTTATTATATATTATTATAAATATATATTATTATAAAATAATATAGTTTTTAGACTCTAAAGTTTAAATTATTATTGCTATTATCTAGAGTTAAAATAATTATTGCAAGTAACTAAAATAACGAACTAAGTAAACTAATTAACTAAACTAACTAAAATAACTAACTAACTAAACTAATTAATTAAGCTAACTAACTAAACTAACTAACTGAACTAACTAACTAAAATAACTAACTAATCTAACTAACTAAACTAATTAACTAAACTAACTAACAAAACTAACTAACTAAACTAACTCTAACTAATTATACTAACTAAAGTTTAGTTAGTTAGTATAGTTGGAATATAGAACAAACTAGACTAAAGCTAGTTTAGAGAAACGATATATATGATTGTCTCGTGTCGCCCCAACTTGACATAATCGGTATTAATTTACACTCGACCAACGAGAGAAGAATGAATAGCAATGCATCGTGGGGTTTGATGAAATAAGTGCGTTGAGTGAATAATTTAGCACGCGTCCGTGTTTCACTTTGATTGTTTTATGACAAATAACGTTCAATTTAGCGATAAAAATTGATATGAAATGTAGATAAATGTTTATTCTTGCTTTTTTTCTTGTTTCGCTATAATGCAATTGCATCGATAATTCAAGTATATTCAATGTAATATTTTCCTGAAAATAATATTACTTATTCAGTAAATTCAGTTTTCATTTATCATTCAAAATTTAAGTTAGTGTAAAACGACTAAGAATATTTATTATTAATTAATTAAAAATAAACAAAATTAAAATAAATCAAAAAAACTATAAGGAGGAATAACAGATATTCTAACCTCTTCATTATAATATAAAAATTTATTATTAATTATTTTAATTAATGTAAAAATATTTTAACTTTTCGGATATAAAAGGTAAACTTTTTCGAGAATGCTTAGTTTTTTGGAAAAAGAAAATAATATCATCTCAAAAGATTGTTAAAATTGGACACTCGGAAAAATGTTGAAGCGCAAAAAGTTGTTCGCAAAGTAATGAAAATGCTGATATAAATATGTGTACGTAAAAGCTAGTATTATTTGTGTGAATACGTGCGATATTAGAATGCTCGCGGGTAAATTATTTGCCGTACTTGCTATGGGGAATAAAAGGGGGTACAATTGTATTATGAAAATGTCGGAAAAACTGTGAATGAAAAAAAAAAATATTTTTCCATTCACATGAGGTTAATCTCGCAAGAATTGTTACACACAGACTTTTGTATGATACTGAAAATTGTATTAAGAATTCTTAATGGAATTAGAGACGAATTCAAATGCAAAATCAGTATTTGTTGAATAGAAATGAATATTTAACAGGGATGATGTTAAATCAAAGATATTAATTTAAAAGTACGGCTTATTGATAATGCAAGTCATTGATAACTTTGAAATGTAATCTTTCATCGAATTTAAATTCAACCGAACAATAATTCAATTGTGATAATCTCCTTTTCTACGTTTCACCGGCAAATGTTGGATTTTGTTTATTAACTGGAAATTTGTATCGCTGCTGATAACAAAAAAAATGATAAAAAATTAGTCCACGTTTTTCTTTTTTACATTTTGGATATCTCATTTTCAAATATTTGCGCTGGAAATAAAATTTCGGTATTTATTTGGCATTTTTTGGGAGCATTTCGGTAATGGAATATCAATGAATATACGTTAAATTAAGTAGTAGTATAAAATATAGATGTTATATATTTTTTCGTGCATTGATAAGTTGAATAAGTACTAGTTGAATAAAGAAATTGATGTTGACCAAATATTATTTTGCTTTGCAAAACTTTTTATTAAACTGTAATATGAAACTTCAATTTGTTTTGAAAATTATAGTTCTTGTACACTTTAAAAGTTGGTATTTATTTTATGAAAAAATGAAGTCAAATCAAATATGATTGCCTTATTAATTTTTAATATTTTCATTTATGAGAAAATGCACATTTTCAATATTGGAAAAGTTAAACATTATTTTACTTTTTTTCAAAATCGATTTTCTTGTTTGTCTAAAAATTTGACTATTTTTAATTTACAAATTTATTTTTTTTTGTTAAAAAGGTTAAATTCATTTAATGTATACTCAAGTTTTATAAATGTTTGACATTCTAAAGTAAAATAATTAATTAATCAATAAATAAATGCATTCTTCACTAATTTAAATTGATAGAATAAGAGCTTTAAATCCTTGATTTTTGTTAAATAATCTCAAAGAAGTGCATTTCTGCAATCGTCATTCTGTTTGGAGTTGCGAAACTTATGTGTCTGTCCATCTGAATTCACAAAACGAACTTAAACTGTAAATGTCGTGTAAATACTTGGAGAAACAAAGACGTAAACATAACTTCAGTGTGAATTATCTAAAGGCAAAAGATTTTGCAGTTGAACCCACTTTCGTTACTGTTTTCGTTAAGAAAGTTGGCATACTGCCTGCAATCCGATGTGATCTTCATGTTAATAATTAGTGCTGTTTGGTGTGTACGGCAAAAGACATTCTGCTTCACGGAACATTGTATTTTTGCTTGCCTTTTTACAATTTCAAGCAAACCTTTTTCTATTTGACTTCCATTCCTTATCTTATAAACTTTTACATTTCTTCTTGATATCATTTCATATTCATTCCACATAATAAATAAAACCCTTCCTTTACATAAGAAAAGTTGAAGAAAAAAAATTAAAAACTAAATAAAATGAATACTTCAAATTGAAAAAAAAAAACTATTAAAAAAGTCAAGAATAAAGTTAAGTTCGATTTTGAAGTGCATATAAGTTTTTTCAGTTCTGCGGTTTATTGGCATTTGTGTTCTCCTGGCGTGAACAATGGTTGAAATAGTCATCAAAGTTGTTGTAATGAATAAATATAGACTGATCTGGTCAGTTGAAGAAGTTTCACTGCAAATGGTCCGCTTGATTGGTGATATTAAATGTGAATTTACTCACATTCACTTCACTTTGATTGCTCTTTTCAATCAAGATATGACTTGTAAAGTACCAAATGTTGGCTAATTTATGCCGAGACTTTGCTCGGACGCCTTTTTAAATGAGTTCAAGCATCAAAAGCTTTAAACCATCAGTGCTTGTTCTTTCGAATAAGTTTAATTAGGCATATCAAAGTTTAGTATACCTAATATTTCATAAGTAAATATCTGGTTTCATTGCTTTTTTTTTATTTTTTATTATTTTTATTCTTTTTTAATTTGGATTATTTCCGAAAAAAAGATTAAATATTTATGGTAAATTTTATTTTATTGTTTATCCTTATTACTTTATAAAATAAGTTCAGTTAAGTCCTTTAATATCCTGACTTATGATCTTAAGCAGATGGTACAACTTTTAATGAAGTACGACGTTTTTTCCCTTTTGTTTGTAATTATATTTAAGACTGTCTTGAATTAATTAAGACTAAGTTGATGCAATCTTTGTAAGTTATAATTTCGTTGTGACTAAATAATTGAAATTGAAAAAACAGGCTTAATTTTTGTTTATTCAGACATATAATATAGTATATTGATCGTGTTTTAATAAACGCTTTTCAAAGTAATAATTTTGTCAATTATTTATTGAACATTGTAATACGATGAAAATTAATTAAAATATTACTTTGTATCAATTTATTTATATTGAATAATTTTAATTATTATTATTTATATTTAATAACTTTCAATATATTGCACTTCCGCCTATATGCTAATTGTGATTAATTCAATTTTGCAATAAATTAACAACTAAGTTTGGAAATGCATCAATTAGTATATTTTGAATTATGTTTGGTTCTTTTTGGCCGTCTTCGGGTGACGTATATTTTTTAAGATCCAATTAGCATAACTAGCCAACACTTTGTTATAATTACATTACAAGTTTCAGTCTTCGGATGATTAAATCGTTCTCTTTAGGACTCTGGGGAAATTTCAATTTACTATACTGGTATATCAAAGTCCGACTGGGAAAACAAAGTTATGTTTCGTGTTCAGAAAGACATGCAAATTTTGCTTATTATTATACCGACAATTAATTTCTAACAAATTAAGTGATTTTTACGTTCATATTTATGATTTTCATAAACAATGTCTCTTTCATAAACATTTCTCAAATAATATATTTTGAATAAATGTTTTATGATTCTTACAATATATGATTCCTTTTTAGGGTTGATAAAAATCACGATTTTTTTCAAAAAATAAAAAACGATTTTTTTTATTGAAATCAGATTTAAATCCGATTTAAATCACAATATTAAAAATATGAGTAAATAAATTCAATTTTTAGTCAATTAAATTTATTTTTTATAATTTTCTTATTTAAGTTAGTGTTCTTAACTTTCTTAGTTTCTTATCTTCGTTAGTCTTGTTAGTTTTCTTACTTTTATTATTTTAGTTACTTTTTTTTAGTTTTCTTGATTTTCTTAATTTTCTTAGTTTTCTTATTTTAATTAGTTTTACATAGTTTTCATTTTTTAGTTAGTTTTGTTAATTGTGTTCGTTTTCTTACTTTTCGTATTTTAGTAACTTTTTCTTAGTTTTCTTAATTTTCTTAGTTTTGTCAATTTTATTATTTTTGTTAATTTTCTTAGTTTTCTTATTTTAATTAGTTTCACATTCTTTCTTTTCTTAGTTTTATTAATTTGATTATTTTATTAGCTTTCTTACTTATTTGTTTGTGTATTTTTATACTTATTTGAGTTTGTTTGTACAAACTTTCTTTTATTATTTAGTGTTCATAGTTTTCTGTTTCTTTAAGTTTCTTTAAGTTATCTTAGTTTTGTTAATTTTATTAGTTTTCTTAATCTTCTTCAATTAAATCTTCAATTCTGATCTTCAACTTTGATATCGATATATTTGAACTTTCATTAACAAAATTCTTCCCGCAATTTGCTTTTTGGAACAACTGATTTTTTGTGACTTGTATCAATTAATAAAATAAATAAAAAAATCAATTAATAATTTGCTATATAAATAATTGTCACTTTTTTAAAATGATTTCAATCATAGTTATTGCATAGTTTTAATTGTAGGTCAAAAAATTTTTGATTTTTTGTAAATGAAATACTTTTTCCTTAAAATCATTGATTTTTTTCAAAAAAATCATTTCATTTAAATCTTTTGATTTAAATCATCTCAACCCTATCCCTTTTATTAGAATAACACTTCATAATTTTTAATAAACTTTAACATTTCATTTGTATCGATGTATAAAATGCAAAAAAGACATCACATCAATTTTATATCGCCACGATAAAAAACAAAAAAATAATATAAATTTGCAATATGATGTGTATTTTAATGAAAGTAATTAAACCATGCTGTCTCCTTCAAAAACTATAATAAAGCAAAAAATACGAACCGACAAAACAAGAGAAAAAAAAGACATGAAATGTGTATTTGCTCTAGTTGTTAATTGCTCCTCAAATAATATTGAACAGCTATAACCTCCGTACCAATAATATTGCTTCGCCCATGATTGGCATTCGCATTAAAAACTCTGGATGTTCAATGTGTAGCGTGTTACAAGCTTTTATCAGATTTTTCTTATCATAAATTCACCAACTGTTAGAATGAATCTATCACTTTTTATGAATTATGTTGCTTAGCATATTTCATATCATCAAATTTTCTAATCATCGTCATCTAATCGATTTTCTATTAACTTCATCTCATTATATTAAATAAAGTCACTATCTACTTCAGAATAAGTTAAACAGTCACTCAAATGATTAATATTGATTGAATTAATGTATCTATAAAATTTGCAGACTTTTAGAAAATAGTTTCCACAGGCATTTATCAATAGTAAAATAAAAAAGTACTTGAAGAAAACGAACTAAAAATAACAAAATGATATCATTGAAATATAAAAACATAAACGTATAACAAATTTGTGTCTGTGTCGTCAATTACTCATCGTTTTGATTGTTATTGCTACGTTCCAATCAGTCGTAAATATTAAATACAAAAGGTACTTTTTTTCGATGCACAATTTTAGCGAAACAATTTCAAGCAATTCTGAAATCCAATTTACTTTGCATTCTTTAAACAAAGAAAGACAGCTGCAAATTTGATAATATACATTGCATTATAATATATTGTAATTCAATTTCTTTCTACGTCATAATAAATTATGCTTCGCATGAAAGACGTTAACAAAACTGCTGAAATTCAATATAAAAGTGAAGTCAAAAACTTGTAGCAGTGAACATTTTTTTATCAAATTCAATTCATTACTATGATTTGATCAAAGTATAATATTTAGATACACTAAGAAAAATAACTTACAATAAATTACTGTTTAAACAGTAACTTGACCAAAGAATTCCCATTAACCGAATAAATTCTGTCAAAAACTGGAAAATTTACTTTCTGAACACACATTTTTATTGACTTTTTCAAGAATGTTTGTGCATGAAAGGAAAATTTTTACTGTTTTTAACAGGAACTTTCATGTTAATGGGAATTCTATGGTCAAGTTACTGTTTAAACAGTAATTTAAGTTATTTTTCTTAGTGTAGATGAAGCTGGACTATCGTTTAACAAAAATCACTGATAATGTACGTAAAATGAGTAGAATAAGGGAAAGCAAAAAAAATTGATCTAAAGGTATTAAGGTAGTTAGAGCGTTTTAAGAGCGTGACACATTGGTAAAATTCAATTTAATTTGGATGAATACAGAATGTTACACAACCGAGTATCGACAGTGTCTGAGCCCAAAGGGGCAGCAGTACTTGAAGACCGACAACGAGGGTAAGCTTGGCATAACTTTTAATCATCACTTCCTCTCTCAGGATTCTTATATACCATATATATCATATATGCCACTTGTATTCGCGCGCTTTGTAATATATATGTATATATATACGATGATATATATACACATATATTTACAATCTTTCTTTTTACACACTTTAACACCCACGTCTGTCTTTGTCCTTCTCACGTGCGCACAAGATGAGAAATAAAGGAAAACCAGGTGACCCACATTTGCAGACGTCGAAATTACGCCTAAGTCGCGCAATTCTGTCTCATATCATTGTGATATCACATGGATCACGTGGGTTTCCTTTTCTAATAGGTCACAAACACACACATCATTATATACACACGTCTAAATATATCATTATAATTATGTTTATTCCACACTGATATGTTCCACTGATCTAACGTTTGTCCTCCGTTGTGACATTTTATATATCAAAAATACGCAAATATATTCCTCATAAATGATTGCATTTCTCTTAGCCTATCATCGCCTGCCTTTGCTTGCTTTACGTCTTATGTTAAGCTGTTTAATTGAAACCCTATAAAATCATTCGATCGTTAAATTTAATGGAGATGAGCCCGAAATGGGCGCAAAACACGTGACGTGGCATTTAACGATTAGAGTGTTTCCACACCATTGACTTTTTGCAATTTTGTATGCCTTGGACTGCAAACAATCCATGAGTACTTAAAATGCAAATTTTCCAAATCCACTCTTGATGTTTACACTCGATTATATTATCCCCCGTGTCTGTTATACATTAGTTTCTTGCACCGACTTATCACTCTATGGGGATTAATCAGTTCTTGAATATACCATTCAGATGAATTATAATTTATTCTTGAATAAGTCAACAAATAAATGAAACTCATTCACTGTTGGTCATTTGTTTGATTCAATCAAACCGAAGAAAAACTAACAAATTGCATTGCAAATGTACGAATTATTAGTTTAGGATAAATGCAAAATATTGTTGTTGTTAACAAGTGGTTCTTAGTGTGAAACTGAAGTTAGTAGCTGAACGTTAGTTAAAACAAATAGCGACAGAAAGAATGTAAAACACACAAGACAGTCGCTGTTTAAATTACACTTGTGTTTCTATGTTTTCAATATTTTAACAAACATGGGCGTGTTTTTGTTTCTTCTTATTTTTCACTTTAATCCGACGTTTTAGTATAAAACGGTGTCAGGTTTTACTTCGTTACACAGTTCAATGTACATTTTGCCTTTATTCATTATTTTTGCAAATAAAAGATGAAATCATATCTCTTCGTTAGTTTATTAAGCTTCGATTTATTGCAGTTAATACAATTGTCTCATAAATGCATTGAAACACATCTTTTCTTCCAGCAAAAATTACATTTTCTTTCTTGAAGGAAGGAAAGTATTCTTTTCTCACAAGTGTATAGAAAAGTTTTCTATTCCTTCAAATGTGGGATAAAAGGGGTACTTTCTTTCCATACAAAAAAAAAAAAAAAAAAAAAAAAAAAAAAAAAA
>JABFPJ010005268.1:0-12418 GCA_022817425.1 Gryon sp. ZL-2020
TATTAAGAATATATTAAAAATGTATTAAGAATATATTAAGAATATATCAAGAATATATTAAGAATATATTAAGAACATATTAAGAATATATTAAGAATGTATTAAGAATATATCAAGAATATATTAAAAATATATTTAAAATATATTAAGAATATATTATCAATATATTTTTCGTTTTGCTAGGGGAATATACCGAGAATATTATGAATACATTAAGAATATATTAAGAATATAAAGAATATATTATAAATATATATAGAATATATTAACAATATATCCGCAATATATCTTGCATTTTGCTAGGTCTTATCATTTTCTTAAGTCTGAGGAGTCCTGTGTTTCTATCTTTCTTCCACTTATATATTAGAAAAAAGACGAAAATACAGGACTTCTCGCAGACTATAAAGGAAAACAAAGCAGGACTCCTCACAAGTTTTACTGTACTTAAAATAAATAGTTCCATTGCTATTTCTAATTCTAAGCTATAAATTATTTAAACATTCAAGGAAAACAGTATTTTAATTAACGTTTAATTTTTTGTTGTATTTTAAATATGCAGAAATATTGCACTTGAAAACACTTGATTTCTGCAACATCCATTATCCGTTACACAGGCGATCATTTAAAAATGCAGGCATCGCAAACATTTCGCACGCCGTTTCCCTCAATAACTCAACAAAATACACAATCTCGCGCGAACCTCGTAGCGCGCTCAGCGAACAAATCAATCGACTGCCTCGGCGGCAAACAGGTTTGCTTCGTGCGATTTTTCATGTGACATTGCGGAACCGCGTTGCGGACCTTTTGTTCGAATCATCTGAGCGCCTTTTCTGCGAAGCGTCATTTTTCTTTTTGCCTCCTTTTTCTTGTACAGTCTTCCGCGTTGTATCTCACATTTGGTTTGCCAAAAGTCGTAGCTCTAACTGTAAACGTGTTACGTGGCGATAAGCGGGCTGCGAAAATAGTCTTCCTCGGACGGCAATTGGCTGGGTCACGAACCCGGCGAAATTCGCGTCCGCCGATCGGCGTTTTCTGCGAACGCGTCTACGCCGGGGCAGAGACCGGTTATCGGCCGACATTCCTCGCTGTCGTCCAGATGTCATCGGCCAAGGCAAACCGAGTCGCGCGGGGTAACCTTGCTGCATCTGCCTCGCTCGGTTTCACAAGCCGGACACACAAGGTCTATATGAAGTTTGCGAGACCATAAACATGTGAAACGAGGGGAAATATGGAAACAAAAATGGTCAGAAGAATTACGTACGCCTCGGAGAAAAAAAGTTTTCGCTATATTAATGAAAACTGATTCGTTGATAGCTTTTTGTTGTGACAACAAAATTTTATCGTTCGCTTTACCAATTTTAGTGGTTATTGGAACAACTGAAAATTCGTTATAAAGAAAAATAACCGGAAGAAAAAAGTTTTCGTTATATTAATGAAAATTGATTCGCTAATAGCTTTTCGTTGTGACAACGAAATTTGTACATTGTTAGAACCAATTTTAGTGGTTATTGGAACAACTGAAAATTCGTTATAAAAAAATGAAAGTTATACTGTTAAAAAGAATAATTGATTATTATTATTAGAATTTACAAAGTTTAAAATATTTGTTAATAAAATTAAAAGCTAATTTCCCGAAAATTGGTTCAATAATTGAAATACAGTAGAACCTGTGAAGAGTCCATATATTTGTGTCTTTGTTTACACTGTAAAGAGTCCATATTTGTGTCTTTATTTACACTGCGAAAAGTCCACTATATTTCTCTCTTTTTTAACCTATGTTTTGGTATGAAGAAAAAAGATAATAGTGGACTCTTTGAAAGTCTAAAGGATAAAAAAAGTGGACTCTTCGCAGGTTTTACTGTAACAAACTTTGACATTTGAAAGCAGTATGATCTTTCTTGTTCTAGTATATGAGTACAAATTAATATATTACATAAGTTAATACCATAATAATAGTACCAACTTTTTGTTTTGGTAATAGCCATAATTCATTGCACATTTTTGTTCAGTTTCAAATTCGTTGCTACAACGAAACGTTTTTCCCCGACTTAGTACAACCAAACTAGGAAAAAAGTAGGGAAAGTAAAGAAAAAGAACCGAGAAAAATGTAGAAAGGAATAAATCTGGGATAAAGGACTAAGAAAAAAGTACGAGATTTATAGAAGATAGAGTGAAGAGGGAAAGTAAAAAGATGGATAAAAAGAGGATAAAGATTGGAGTGAAAAAAAGTGGGAAGGAGGCAAAGAAGAGGAGGATAAAAGGATTCGTGTGAGTGAAATCGACAGGTTTAATCGGATCGCGCGGATATCGCTTTTCGCGGCGGACACCTGTCTGCACGGCTCGCTAGACAAAGCACAAAACACGAGAGGAACGTCGGCGCATCGGTGCCGGCTGCTTTTTTGCCGACGGATGATGGCGACTTTTCATTTCTTGTTGCTTTTCGGCGCGACGTTAATTGAGCAGCCGCGGAAAGACGTAATAACCGAGCTGGAATTTCAGTTTCGACGTCTCGGACGAAGCAGCGGCGCAACTTGCGACGACTCGTTAGCCATTGCGCTTGTCCGTTCCGCGAGCGACTATGTTTAGAACGCGAACGAAACGGATTATAAGACGTCGTAGACACGACACAGATTCAATAATTATAGATTTTCAACGCCGTGGCACGATGACGTGAAAGCGCCGGATGAGACTCCCGGCGAACTGTCATGGGTGGCTTCGCAAAAGTCCACCTGTTTGCGATAGTAATAAGCAAGCCGATGGGAAAAAGCGTAGACGCAAATGTATAGTTCAATGTCTAACATTGTATACACACAAATATACCAACGCATTATCAACTCTTCTGTCATGGATTTCTCATGTTGGAAATATAAATAAGAATTTGTTTAAAAAACATATTTTTCATATAAAAGTGTTTTTTATATTTTCCTTTTTTTTTCTTTTACTTAAGGTAAAATAATTAATTTGAAAAAAAAGGAAAGACGAAAGTTGTTTCTAACAAAGAAAACGAACGTATAATGTAATTCGGGCTCGTTTGTTTGATCTTACAAGTGAAATTGCTCCACTTAATTAGGCGAAGATCGAATAGTAAACTGTTGAACGAGTTCTTTGCTCCGTTGCAAGAAACCTGACCGGATGTTGCACATCCGCGATCGCGTCTTCAATGACGGCTTGGGAAGGTGAGGGTCAGGACCTATTAAACTCCAATCGAGTTCTAAAGAATTCTGCGTCTATACGTAATCTCGTCCCAAAAAGTGCTTCAACGTTCAAACCATTCACACGTTCTTAACGCATGTGCGTGATTGAGATTCTTCACAAAATGCGCTTCCATTGTAACCATGAGAATGATCCAATGATAGATCATTTTTTCGTCTTCGTTTCTTTTGATCTTCTTATTAACAAGTAATAACAATAATTATCGTCATTCTCGTGTCATTCGATATCAGTGATAATATTCCTTCCATTTTCTTAAAATGACTTTATTACATTACATTTTTCTTAAAATGATTTAAAATGATTTTTCATCTATGAAACAATCATAAAGTTTCATAGATGAAAAATCTTCTATGAAATTTGCAGTTATTGCAATAATAATAATATAAATTATATAAAAATATATATTTAATGAATTAAAATTAAAAAAAATATAATTCGGGTTATCAAAATGATTCAAATTTGATCAAAATCGATTTTTCAAGATTTGTTGTGAGTGTACTTGTTGTGTAATTTGATAATAAAAAAATGACATCCGACAAGCGCACTGACGGTCAATAATCGATAATTAATTGTTGCTTGCGGTAATTAACAAGAATAATCGCTTATCAACTTAGCAACATCATGTATCATTGAATATTTAGTTCGCGCAAATTATCATCCGATATATCATTGATAATTAGTAATTCGCGATTAATTAACGATACCCTCATTTAGCGATTGGCGTGTATGATCTATCATAATTGGCAGTGTTTCTCGCAAGCGATCATTTTTGCGCGAATGATTTGTTGAAAAATGATTGGCACATTTCGTCGATTCATTCGATCGTTTTACATTCAGCGGCCGCAAACTTAAATTCGAACCGAACGTAATCTCGTGAATTGGCTTTTCAGAATGGATCAATTGTGGCCAAACGGCTGTCATCCAACCGGTTTGACTTTTGTTCGCGAGACCAATCATTACGTTCGGTTCGGCTGTGATTTTGATTAAAGTAATGATCGTCTTAGCGAGCCGTAATTCATCTTTTTTGTTTTAATCCCCCTTTTTTGTCCAAATCTTTCTTTTATTTTCCTCATCGATTGAGTTTGGCGTTCAATCGTCTATGCTAAAATCCGACTAAAATAGCGATTGAACACATACCAAAACCACGGCTCTCACGTGTGTTCCAGTTTATGTTACGCGATCGGCCATTTTTCATCGGGGATTAGCGATGCCGTGTATACGGAAAATATTGTAAATAAATTTGCCGAAGATAAGCATCGACGGGGCACGACTCCGCCGATATTCCCCGGCTGAGCTCAACTTTTCGCTCTAATCGTTGTGTTCTTCGCCTCAAACTAACTAACGACCGAGATATGCTCGCGGTCTCTCCAGTGGGACAAACAACGGCGCGGTTTAACCATACAGCGCTTAAGGCGCAGACGTTCATAACGGACTTTGGTCGCAATTAAACATTTTTGCGCTGTTTTAATTAACGTTGGATAATTGAATGGGGTTTGTCGAATCATTTTTCCCAAGCCGTAGAAAGAAGCGGAATGGGGGGGGGGGGGGGGGGGGGACGACGGTGATTTTAATGGAAAATTTGAATGGAAAATGGATGGTTTTTTTACTGTTCAAATACAAATTCAATAAAACGGTTTATGGGTTTTTTGTTGTGTGGGAGTTTGAGCACCTTAACACGATCCTTTCTGCTTGTAATAAATTGTAGTCATTAGTGAAAAAATGTTGCTGTTCTTTTTTTTTAATAATTAAATGCTCACCTTTGATTTTTCTTTCCATTTATTACGCTATAGCCATTACTTTCATTTAATCAATACATCATTATCTTATATTCATTATGATCATATTGATCATTTCCATTACTCATGCCAATACGCATTAATAAAAGTTCAACCTCTTCCAGTCGAATTCAAACGCTTGAACATCGTGTTTCTGAATTCCCGCCGCCCGAAGTATTCACAATTTCGCATGACTTCCCAGCGATTAAATTCCTCTGACATTTGCTAACTGCCTATCGCAGCAAAATAACACTTCGCCAGATTAAAGTTGTACGTTTTGACGATTTTTATTGCAATTGTTCTTATCATTGGCTGACATTTATTCACGGAGACAGAGAAACAAGTTACTTTTTTCAGACTTAATCTTCAAGGTATTTTCAAATGTCTCAAAGTATCTTCCTTGTTTCTTTTTTCTCGTATTTTCTGTCACTTTTATTTTATATTCTGGGATTATGTTTATTCCACTGATTTATGAGGAACGAGTCATTTTATTTCAATGCATATCAACAAAACGAAAATAGAATATTCCGTAAAGGGAGAAAAGTTGCTGATTCTAGACGAGTATGGGTTTTAATTCATGAGCCGAAGTCGAATCGCTAATTTTTTCCTAGTTGCGGACGATATTTTTTCTTACAAGTGCATCAAAATTTATAAGTTTCTCACACGTGCATGGAAAACGCATCTTTTCTGCCCTCAAAAGTGGAACGAAAGTGTTTCTTTCTCTCACTGGAGAAGAAATCCCTTAAATGATATAATAGAAGATTACTTTCCCTCTCTAGGAATAGAAAGTATGAATAAAAAGATACTTTTCCTCCCTAGGGAGAGAAAGTGTCACTTTCATCGTACTTTTTGAGAAAGAAAATATCTTTTCGTTACTCGGGGAGGGAAATGCCATTTTCCTCCCTAGGGAGATTTAGGAAAATGGCTTTTTTCCCTCCCTCGTAACGAAAAATATAGTACGCAACATGGGAGATGATCGGAAATTCGAAATATAATATTTCATCCCTTAAATGACATAATGGAAGACTACTACTTTTTCTCCGTAGGGATCGAAAGTAGGGATGAAAAGTTACTTTATCCTCCTAGAGAGAGAAAGTGCCACTTTCATCCCAGTTTTTGGGGAAGAAAAGATGTACTTTCGATACACGTGTGAGAAAAATTATATTTTATACCAAAGCAAATTGTTTTCTTACATTAAAAAAGTATCGACAATCTGTTACAGCACAAAACATTTAAATTAAATTTCATTTCCGACTATTTTGTCATAACGCAATTTTATCTTTCGCTGTAATGCAGTAATTAAGTTTCCTTTTTTTGCCCGCAAAATGAGCAATCCCGTAAATTTTCGTGGACTCTGCGAGTAAATGACTGCATTTCGATTACGACGACTCGCGTGTGTCTTTCGGCATGTCAACGGTTTAGCGTCCATATAAGCGCAATAATTTTCTGAATGGAAGCCGCCTGCGGAAAAACTGAGTTATCTCGGGGATAATGTAGCGGCGACCTTCGGCAATTTTTCTCGCTCGTTGGCGGTAATTGCGTCGAGCGTCGCGGCATTCCTTTCGGGGAAAAAGAAGACGAACGACGCGCCGCCGCGGGCCTCGTCGCGCAGTAATTGCCGACGATTTTTCTCTTTCTTCCGTCAATCCTTTTTCTTACCCTGCCTCCCCCTCCCGCCTCCCCCATCTCTTCATATTTTTTTGTCTCTCGCCAGATCTTCCGCTCACGCGCGTCGAGGAGTCTCTCTATTTTTTTTTTTTTTTTTTACGTCGTCACGAGCCAACGTCGCGATCAATTAAAGCGCGGCCTTTTTACGAGCGCAGATGCGCTATCGCGCGCTCGTAATTCACCGCGCGGTTTTCGCGTCGCATTAACAACCGCAGCGCCGATTTTATCGCGCCCAAGAGAGAACCAATTCATTGACGACTGTATCGCGCGCATTTTAACGAAGCGCGCGCTCTCGTTCCCTAATGCGCGCCCGACAGGGTGTGGGAACGAGACTTTCATCGATGTTCATCCAGCTCCGTGTTTTACGGCGAAAAGGCGCTCATTGCCGCGCCAGGTGTCTCCGTCTTTGATTTTATTATGACATTATAATTTTATATCCGTGGGTAGTTACAGCCGTTGGGCGCGAGTTTGAAAATCCACCGAAGCACGGAGAAAGAGGAGAAAAAGGAGAATCGCGGGGGAAAAAATATAAATTAATTGCTGTGTGGATTTTCACGGAATATAATTGGGGAATTAAATGAATAATTTATAAATATAATTTTTCTCACACGTGTATCGAAAACACGTCCTTTCTTCCCTCAAAAGTGGGACGAAAGTGGCACTTTCTTTCCCGCGGGAGGAAAAGTTTATATAACTTAAATAAGTGAAACAAATTTTGCTTAACTAGTTACTTTCCATCACTATAGTTACTTTCCATCACTAAAGTAACTTTCCATCCCTCTGCAGGGAAAGTGCCACTTTTACCCCATTTTTCGAGGAACAAAAGACCTTTTCGATACACTGGTGAGAAATAGTATTTTTTGTATCAAGGGAGACAAAAACAGAAATTCACTACCTCGTGCGAAGTTTACAATCCGAGCCGAAGGCGAGGTTTGTAATCGCACGAAGAAGGAATTTCTGTTTGTCTCCCATGGTGCAAACGATATTTTTTGTTACGAGGGAATGAAAAAACGCACTTTTCAAAAACCTCCTAGGAGTGAAAAGTGCGTTTTTCGTGGCTGAGTAACGAAAAAATATTGTCCTCAACTAGGGAGAAATTGCCTGAGGAAATTAGTTGAGGAATATACTATTGTGTCATATAAAGGAGAATTTTTAGTGAAGGAAATTGTGAATATGATTATGGTATTATGTATAGCATAATATATATATAATATATTATGCTTCGAATTTGCGAGCTTTTGAAAAGAAATTTAATAATAATCATTTTTCTTGATAATAAAATAAAAAATTAAGTTGAATTCAACTAAAGTGAAAACAATTTACTGTTGCAAAGGTAATTGTCAAATTTAGTGTACAAATTTAATACCGCAAATTTGATTTGCTATTGCGCGCAAGAGTGTATTATTAATTAAATAAGTTAGAAAGTGGTAGAATAAAATCTGCAGGTTGATTTCGTTTATATAACGAATGATTAAAGTATATACAGCGAAAGTTTTGACAGTTCTTCTAGAATGATGGCTCATTTCATGGTCAGTTAAGGTCGAAAACACATAGAAACGAAATTTTAGCGAAGGCACAAATATGATTACTCTGATTATTTGAGAGAAACTCACATTTTTTTGTTCGTCAATCTATTCACAAAATTGCTTTATTTAATAATAATAATAAATATTATTCTCAATATTTCATACAATTTAGAATTAATTTGACACGAAATATCACAAATTATATTAATTAACAACCATTTTGTTTCGGAATTAAAGTCTGAATGTGAACAGTCAACATTGCGAATAAGAAATTAAAGCAAAAATTAAAAAGACATAAAATGCGCAAAGTGATAATTAATTTCATACTTTGATATTTATTATATTACTTATAATTAAATATTAATGTAAAATATTACAATGTTTCAAATTTTCTCTCACATTGCACAATATAATAATATAATGTTATTACTTTATTTTACATCGCGAGGCTGAAATAATTATTATTTCGCATTTAATTGCACAGAAAGAATTAAAATAATGATATATTTCGAATGAATATTATTAATAAGTTAATGATTTTTTCATAATAACAATTAAGATATCATTTATATGTATTATCCAGTGAGAATTTACATTCATAAATAATTATTATACATTTTTTCACGTTTATAATAACTCGATTAATAGTGAAAAATTAAGAAAATATTAAATGCAATATTTATTGTTTAAATTTTATACGAAATTATAATCTTGCAGAAGAAAAAGTTTAATTAAAAATATAATTATTGCAAATTGTATATTATTTATTTTTCAAATTGAATAATTCAACTTAACAAAAGAAAACAAACTTGTTAAAACGTGAAAATCAAAAACTTAACAAATTATATTGAAATACATAGAAATTTAATGATTACCCTTTTTTCACACCTTTTTTTTAATTAACTCCATTCTGTGAAATATCTAATTATACAATTCAGAATGCAAAACAAATTTTCCACTCTAAAAGCTTTAAAACAATTACAAAGACACGTTTCTACATTTCGTTCTCTGTAATTATACGTCGAATAGAAAATTCAACGCAGGTAATCAAACAATCAAATAACTACATTGCTTCAATTATAAATCTGCATTTTCCAATAACATCTCGTATAAAAATTGCACAACCAGTTGCTCGGCCGATGCAAACGCAGTTTCAACATTTGTTCGACGCAGTGTTAAACTTTACACTCAAATTATTTTGATTGATTGCACGGAGAAAAGATAAATTATTGATAAAGCGAGGAAAAAAGACGACCAATAAAAATCGTATTGCAAAGTCAATAAAGCGTGGACAATTTCAATGATCGAGATCACTATCGCGAGTCGATTTAAGTAGTAAAAAGGAATATTAAAATAAAAAAAAAGGGGTAAAACATAATTCAAACTGAATAAATAAAAGTAATGAAATAATTTGCTATTAAATTAATTAAAATTTGAAGCGATCAAAAGTGCGGAAAGAAAATTGTGCATCATTTTAATTTAATAAGTTTGCAAGTGAAAATGTGCAAGTATGAGTGATTACTTTACCGTAACACTTTTGATTCTTAAAAAAAAAAAAAAAAAAAAAAAAATTACACCAATGTTCCTTACAGCAAAACATCTAATTTTTAAACTTCTTTTCAAGTAAAAAAATCAAATAAAAAAAAGGAGAGAAGAGTAACAAAAAAATGGACTTTCTGCGGAGGAAATTTGTGCAGTTAATTATGGAAAAGTGTCAGTTTAGCTTACAAATTATTCACTTTGACCCATATTATTTTGAATAAGCCGAGTAATACACGTTTAAAAATGAAGTTAATCCATTCTTCGCGACGGCTTAAGAGCCAGTAAGATACGTTTATAACTCTATAATCTTCTACACCTGACGTTGCAGTAGTTAACGCTGCGAACTTTTATATGGCTTGGTGTATATAGTACATAGACATGCTAAACCCATAATCGTAAATGATTGTAAGAAAAACACGCGGCAATGATTTTGCTATGAGTCAGACTTTTTAACGTCGTTTTTTATGAGAAAACAAGACAAAAATTAATAACTACAAATGTTACATATTTTGTACGTACTTTTTTTTTAATTTAATGCGTTACTTTTTTCATTTTTAGTTTTGATTTGTTGATTGTATAAATGTTACTTTGAGTTAAAACAAAAATTTTTTTTTAATTTGTCATTATTTTTGGTTAATTGCTGGAACAAGCGTTTAAATAAGAGATTCCAACAAGTTCTTAGCAAACTCATCATTTCATCTCTGATCCACTTATAAAGCTTCGCAACATTGTAGTTGTTATAAACATAATTTACATTTTGACATAACCGTTACTTCGCGTCTTACGTCCTCTAACTCCAGAGAATTACAAAAAGGCTAAACTACTGCACGATCCAGATTTTATTCAGTTAAATAAATGACTTTGAAATGAAGATAAAAAAATTTTGCCATATAGAAGTAGAAGCATTATAAAATTACATTATCTGACAACTAAGTGTTATAGTTTATACTGTGCACTTAAATTGAATTCCGGGATATTCGCATTAGATTTGATATTCTTCATTAAACTTGATGAATTAGATATGTACATTATTTAAAGTATTTTTCGATTTTCTTTTTTATAAAAAAAAAGAGAAAAATCGCATGAATAATAAATTGAAATGTTTTTTTGTTTATATTTATTATTTATTGTTCTTACATAAACAAGTAAATATAATCAGATTTTATGGAACAGTATTTTAAAACAATTTTATGACTGAATCAAAGCATTAAAAATTAACGATTGAACCTTGAAAGCATTAAATTTCTTTCACTTTAGAATCAGCAATTACTTGCATTTTCATGAGAATATTTAAAGTATATATCAAGAACGAAAAAAAAAACGAGAATTGAAATAAGATATTTGTACTTCTTGAAATAGAAATAAGATAGTCTTTAATGTATTAAATATAAAAAACGTCACTTTCGTATTTCGCTCAACATTTCCACTAAAATTACAATAAATCGTGGCAAAATGTCGAAGTCATATCAAAGTGCTAAAACAACGATTAAATAAAGTGTGACTTGGAATCTAAATTATATAAAGCATCGAATCATTTGCATAATTTTGTTTCTGCAACAATTTTCATAAATATAAACAAAATCGAAATGAAAAAAAGGACAACGAAATACAAGACTCACGTGTCTCTCCCCCATTAGCATATCGGGCGAACAAAATGGAAAGTTCGATAAATCGGGCGTTTATCAAAGGTGTTTGTGTGCGCGAGCGCGCGCACCTCAGCCGGGTCCTGAATTTCGAGGTGAAAAATTCCGCAAAAATAAACGAATCTCTCACGGTCAGTCGTCGTCCTCTTTTGGCGAACACGAAGAGCTCAGGCACTCGCCCACGCATCACCTTATCCGGCGTTCTGTACTTTCGCTCCATTAACATCCGACGTGTACGTGTCGGGGTTTAGCACCAAGTGATAACGAGCGAAGGAGCTGGGAATTAGCGCATCGGAATATTCATTTGTCTTGGACTGATTTTAGCGAGTCAAAGTTGTGCAATCGACAAACCAAATGGCGACGGAATTCCCAATCCTCAACCCAAGTGAAACGAACCGAACTAGAAGATTACATGTCTCAAACTTTCTAATGATGACACTTTTTTTGAATATACAAAATGTGTTTCAATACAGAAAGAAATTATCATTATCACAGTGGAAGTTATAATGACATTAAAACAGCATAACAAATAAAAGTTGAATGCCTTATGTTAACCATTCATGATGACTATGCTACTTTAAGATGGTTTTAAAACGAGATTAACATGCATGGTTCTGTCAAAATAATAATCATGATGCTTATTGCATTTATAAGCTTTTATAATAAGATATTGTAAGACAAGGAAATACGTGCTTTTCAAATTTGAAATAACGATTTTACGAGTCAGTCTTTATGTTAGTGAATCATATTAATTCACACGGGATTCTGAAAATTGATGAGTTTAATTCACATAAAAATAAACTTAACTAAAAAAATAAACATAAAATAAAAATAAACTAACATAAACTATGTTACTAGATTGACACTGAAGAAGTCATAATTCGCTTTTCGAATTTTAGCGTTGAAAACTATGTTGATCCAACATACACTGTAAAAAATGATTGTCCCATTTTCTTAAATTCAGTATAAAATATTCTGAAATTCAGTGTAAAATGTTCTTAATTAAGACAATTTAAACTTAATTTAAGAACATTTTATACTGAATGTAAGA
>JABFPJ010005269.1:0-12418 GCA_022817425.1 Gryon sp. ZL-2020
GAATTGACGTATTACCTTCGTTTTTTATATTTATTTATTATTGTTCAGTAATTTGCGAAAAACATTTTTGGCGCTGTAGTTAGAATTTGAAGTTAGCATTTGGCTTTGACATCCTCTTAAGGTGATTCTTCAATCGAATTCACTGCTTCTCTCTTCCACTAATGGAGTCACCACGGTTCTTCAATACTGATACACCGGAGTTAGTGTCTTTTGAAATTATAAATTATTGATAAAGAATTGAACTTTAAAAAATATGTCATTTCATTCTTTGATCCTAGGAGAATGTTTTGGTGAAAGAAAACTTGAATTTTGTTGTTTACTTTTTGCTTCGTAACCTCCCCCGTTTTTTGTAGTATATAGGAGATTGAAAAAATACGGGGGAGGTTACGGAGCAAAAGGTAAACAACAAAATTCAAGTTTTCTTTAACCAAAACATTCTCCCACGATTAAAGAATAAAATGACATATTTTTTAAAGTTCAATTCTTTTTCAATAATTTCTAATTTCAAAAGACACTAACTCCGGTGTATTAGCATTGAAGAATCACCTTAATAATGAATTAAGAATTATAATGTTTACTGTTTCATTCTTTAGTTTTGGGAGAATTA
Organism: Gryon sp. ZL-2020; assembly: GCA_022817425.1. Lineage (NCBI taxonomy): Eukaryota > Metazoa > Arthropoda > Insecta > Hymenoptera > Scelionidae > Gryon > Gryon sp. ZL-2020. The sequence goes on from JABFPJ010005269.1 coordinate 608, forward strand.
TATGATCGAAGAAAAAATCATCTTTATAGTAAACTTTTGGCTGTGCAATTTCCCGCGTTTTTTCTGTTCTCTTCATTTTGTAAACAGACGGGGGAAGTTTACAGAACTAAGGAACATAATTCTTAATTCATTATTTAACAATTTAAAAATAAAAAGACACTAACTCCGGTGTAGCAGATTTTAAGAATCATCTTAATTTTCCTTATTTATTTACTAATTTAATTCGATTAATTTTACTTATTAATTGCCTTCTTGAAGTACTTTAATAAATTACTTGCATGAGTTACTTTATTAAGTTACTGTATGAGCTTCTCCTTCACTTGAGTTACATTAGTGAGTTACTCCAATAAGTTACATTATTAAATTTTTTAATTATTTAATTTAATATTTTGAAATGGATTAGTTGTATTTATGAATCGCCTTTTTCAAATCATTAATATCTTTTTTTATTACATTTTTTTAAATTAGTCACTTTAATGAGCTACTTTAACATGTTATTAAGTTTCTCTAATTTATGTTACTGTAAACAAATTATATGTAAATTTATATATATATATATATATATATATATATATAATTTAATATATATATATATATAATTTATATATATATATATATATTTGTAAATAAACATATATAAATAAATATAAATGTAAACAAAAAATGGTAAAGACATAATTACCTGGGTTATTAAGTTTATTGTTGAAAACCTGTTGAACCTTGGCCAAATTGGCCGAGTCAAAGTTGTTGTAAAAGGTGAAATCGCCGCAGCTGATTCCGTCGTTTATCAAATTCATTATCACTCCTCTCAATCGACTATTCAATCATCAACCAACAAAATAATCCCAACTGACAGCAAAACTGACGAAGAAAGGGACGGTGAAACAACGAGTCGTGTCGTCTCATGTCTCGTTCCCGACCAGACACGAACCTTGACGAATCATATGATTTCTATTTACATTCGCAAACCAAAATAAACTTCAGACTGATGGCCTCTTTTTTCTTTCTTTTTTTTCTCTTTTTCTTTTCGTTATCAACTTTTTGTTTATGTTTTGATGACAAAAAAACACGAAACTAAGGCAAAGACTGTGTTTGTTTGTTGTCCGAGTTTTTCGGCGAAAAGTGTCCTTTTTCGGGTGCAATGAAATGATAGTTTTTTGGATCACTTTGTTGATTGTACTTTGTTTTCGTTTCTCGTCAAGTTTGTCTTCCTTCGTTTTTTTTGTTCTTTGCTTTGATTATGTTTGATGAACATATGAATATGTGATATGTGAATTGCCAAGAGAAGGCAAAATGGGTGGGCAAGTTTAGTCGATTGTCGAGTGGCGCCGTTCAATTTATTTTAGCGCGAATTTAGAAGCAATTTAAAATTGTATTAAGTTAAGAATATTCGCAGAATATTGATGAATATTGATACAATTAATGGAAGTAAATGTTCTCATTTTAGGAAATATTTTTTTGGCGGGAAATTTACATTTGAAACTTTAGGGAATATATTTTGGTAGGAAATTTGAAATTAAAATTCTAGGACATTTTATTTTTAGTGATTTTTAGGAGGAGGGACACATCAACTACAACTACAATACTCTACAACTTAAAAAATGCTATTTTCATATCTTTGAAAACAATGTTTTAAACAAAGAGAAATACTTATGTTTATTTATAATGTAAACAAAGAAAAATAAACATATGAAAATAGCGTATACTTGAAACTTAAAAAATATACTCGTTATATAAACATTATAACTATAACGTTATAATGCTTAATTATTGTTTTACCGATATACAACTAGTAAAATCTAAGAATTAATAATTATAATCTTAATAATATATTATTGACTAGTTGAAGCCCCGGCTTCGCCCGGGTGAAACCCTGTGACTCCCTCCCTAAAACCATATATGAGTCCTAACAAAATCCCTAGTTCCACCCGAGATACTATTTTCAAATTTGGACAAAACACGTGTATAACGACTATTAAGAATCAAGGTATGGCTACGACATGGTTACCTGGTCAGCGCCCGGTGGGACAATCCACGTTAACCATGACGTGACTATATTTAGGCTTGATTGGGTTTTGCAGTGGAATACCATTATACGAAATTTCGGTCAGACTATATCAATGCTTGGCGTGATATAAGTGTAATAGCCGGTTTCGATAATCAGGATACCTTATTGGAACCATATTTGGCCTTATTCGGGCTATATTTAACCTTCTTGTGACCATATTTGGCTTCAATAAGCACACCCGAAATAGAAAAAAGCTTGACAAATATGGTCCTTATTGAGACCATACTTGACCTTAAAAGGAACATATTTGGCTTGAATAAGGACACCTGAAATAGAAAAAAGCTTGACGAATATTACCCTTATTGAGACCATATTTGGCCTTAAGAAAAACATATTTGGCCTTAATAAGGACACCTGAAACAGAAAAAAACTTGACAAATATGGTCCTTATTGGGTCTATATTTGGCCTAAATTGGACCATATTTGACCTTATTTTGAATATTGTCTAAAAAGCTCTTGAGAACCTACACACAACCTAGAAAACAAACTCCAAACTTCCTGACAACCCCTCGACAACCCCCTGAAAACCCCCCGACAACCCCTAGAGAGGAAAATTGCATTTCCCTCCCCGAGTAACGAAAAATCAATTAATACTGTAGATAAAAAAATGTTTAGTTATTACAGCTTTTGTTTATTTTTCTTTCAAATTTGACATTTTATCGACTATTTGAATGATTTTTATTTTAAATGTAACACTAGGGACGTTAAACATTTGACAGATCAGATGGCCCCCGTATTTAGAGCAGTTTTAGAAGACTTCATTTTTTAGGGAATTTGAAAGAATTAGTTTATAACAAAATAAAGAATGTTTACATTTAAATTATCAATTCTTTAATTTTCAATTATAAAAATACACTTAATACAATTAATTACGTTTCTATAATTAATAAACTGTTTTTTATAATATTAATAATATTAATTGTTTAATAATTAATTAATTAATAATAATTAATTGTTTACTAATAATAACACTGTGCGACAAAAATTAACTCAACATTTCAGACAAAAATGAAATTAATATCATTGTGTAGCACTCAACAAATGGTGACGAATCACTTTAGTTTCAAGTTATTATCATTCAAAATTAAAAAGTTATTAATAATCAAACATTTTAAATTTTTGAATTTCATTTATCATTTTTTTTATGATAGTTTTAGTTTAAAACTCGAAATTGAATATATTTTTAAATATTTTTTAAGTATTAGTTTAATATATCTATTAATTTTATCAATACTTTTACATATTTTTTTAGATTTTTCATTTAATTTTTAATAGAATTATATAAAAAAATCATAATATTATCAGTAAAAAATTTTCATTTTTTGATTGTTAATAACTTTTTAAGGCCATATATCACGCCCTGTTTGTTTACAAAAACATATATTTTAATTTATATAAAAAAAGTGTCATTTTGGAGATCCTCCGGAACTCGTTTTTGTAAACAAACAGAGCTTAATATATCGTCTTAATTTTGAATAATTAATATAATTGTATTCGATTAAATTATCACTAAAACTTTACAACGTGACTATTTTTTCAAGAATAATTCAAACTCTATATTTTTATTACTAATTACATTAATTAATATACATATATACAAGATAAAATCTTTGTATAACTTCCGCATAATTACAAGAAGTTAGATATTAATATTTTAGTGTAAACAACTCACTTCATCCATTGAGATTCGCTATTTTGAAATTCTTTCCATAATTAATTTTCCGATGCATTCAGTAAATTAAAAAAATTTCAAAATAGTTAATATATCCTTCAAAACACTGTAAAAGTTTAAATTTTACTTTGTTAAATAAAAATGAAACGTACGTTGTTAATTTAGTCGTTAAGTTAATCAATTCGAAATTTTTTCTATTTTTAAATTTTCGACGTTTCCATGAAGTATTCAAATTGGACGATATCTAGCTATGTTACATTTCTAAACCTTGTGAAACATAACAAGAAATGGCATTTTAATATTCTCAATCTAAACTAAACGCATTTCATTCTTTTAGATTCACAAATTCAAAATCTCCTTTCGAGCCTTACATATTTTCAACACTCCCACAAAATATTAAAAATGGTAAATATTCGTATATTTTACAGCTCTATATTATCCGAAACATCACAAGACGTTACTTCTTAATATTTTTAACAAAAAATTAAAGCAGTCTGCCCATTCACAGTTACCAATTCGAAATCCTTTTTATTTTTAAATTTTCAATGTTCCCAAAAACGATTCGAAATCGACGACATCTAACTCTTTTACATTTCTATAACTTGTGAAACATCACAATAATTTTCATTCCAATATACTCAACCCAAAATAAACGCATTTAATCCTTTCAGATTCACAATTTCAAATTCTTTCCATTTTTACAAAACTTAGATTTCCGACGTATCCAGCAAAGTATTTAAGCTTGTAGGCACCCAATTGACGCCATTATGACAAGCGAACACCGTATTGCCATCAATATATGCCTGTACCTTACCAATCTTATATACCACTTTGCCCTCCCTATACCTATTCGGTATTGGCATAAAAAGTATCCCCCGTTCTTCACACTTCTTCTGCACCAGATCCTTAAATCCTTGCGGTATCTGCGCCACCTTCACCGCTTCCGCCAGTCTTTCCATTCGCGGTTGCGCAATTTGCTGTGGAATCTGTGCCTGCGTTCGTTCAATGGAAGTCAAATAAGAAACTTGCTCCGCTGCTCCAGGCGGTAAGGTTTGCGGCGTTGCCACAGCTCGGTTCATCATATCCAAAGCTTTCTTGAAGTGAGAGTTGATTTGAGGTTCGGAGAGGATTTTCGGATCCAACATTCCTTTCCATCCAACGTACCAGTTGGTGATCTGCTCGTAGTTGGGGTTGTGACTTAACCACATGGCCAGCACTTGCAACCATTTTGGGAAGAAAAACTTATCTAAAAGGGTGACTAAGGTGTGAGTAGGAAGGAGTTCCTTCCACTCGATCACCCAGTTCCAGTGATCCAAATGCTGTTCGTGAGGATTGATAATAAATTCTGATAAAGCTATTTGCAGTTTCGGCACAATGTTCTTCACGAGGAAAGCCTCCATGTCGTTTTTCGAAAACACCTCTGCCCAAGGTTCCAGCATTAATCTCGCACTTCTATCACTTGGGTGCCAACTTCCCAAAGCGGATCCCAACTTTCTTCGAATAATTGGGTAGATTTCTGTGTCTAATCTACTGCGCATAAGGGGAAGCCAAGGATGGATCCAGGTATGGATCGGAACCGTATCGATCACCGGATTCCAATCTTCAACTTCCAGAGTCAGTTTAGGCAAAATTAGTAAATCTAAAATGTTCTCCAAAATCCAGTTTGGGATCAGCGGAAGCCACTCTTCGAGGAAGACTATCAATTCCTCAGGTTGACGACAGTTCCACTCGGAGATGGCTCCGCGGATGGACGGCATCAGTGCGTGCCAAACCAATTGTTCGTACGGACTCGGTCCCGGTCGAGTGCCAGATTCCAAAATACCTTTCCAGTCACGAAACAGTTTTAGGTTATTCATCGGTTGACTCAACGGATTCCAAACCAATAGATGGTTCTTAATTTTTTGACTAACTAAACTACTCGCAAGATTCCCCAGATCGAAAATCTTGTACTCCTCGGGGAAGTTCTCCTGAAGCTCCTGAAAAACGCTAGCAAGATCTTCCAATGGCATCTCAAGATCACTTTCAGGGTCAATTATTTTTTCGACTAGATTCAAAACGTGTTCCGTGTTGGTCAAAAGTGTTTTAGTATGTGTCAATGTTTTGGACAAATTTTTCTTTTCGTTGTCTAAGGTGATTATTCGGTCGCTGAGATACCTCTTCTTTCGGTCATTTTGGATGATGTTTTGCTCGCAAAGGTCCACCAGGATATTCAGGTTATGACTCAATTCAGGGAGCGCAAAATTTGAATTTCTCTTCTCGGAGAAGTCTTCGGGCTTCTGTGCAATCGCGTGATAGCCGCTCAAAACCCGTTGCTCAGGTCCGGTCATGTCGATGACCTTGACCTGATGCGTCAAGGTCATCGGGGACTTTTTTGAAGGTCGACTTTTGGATTCTTCCAAAAGTTGATCCACGCTGCGGAACACCGGCTTCTTTCCAGCTTTTCGCCACTGCGAAGTTTTTTTCACTTTTGCTTCTTTTGACTCGGATTCCTCCACTTCCGGTTCTGATATTTTGGCTAACTTCTCGGGTCCGTATGCACCAATTGCGCCACGGCCTTTTCGCACATGTGCAACCACTGGTGCGCTAATACCCTGAAGCTGCTTTCCCAAACCTTTTCCGGGCTGGAAACCCATCTGCAACAACAGTTTCGCTCCGATACCTTTTGTGTGAACTTCCCAACCTCCCACCCCGCGCTCCGCCAAGGTGGGATTAAAGGTCTTCTTTTTTCTTATGCCCGCAATGTCTGCATCGGTGTGGAAATTGAATCGTGAACCTTTTTTCATACTTTTTCTTGAACCAGAAGTGGCTCTGGGGTCCATTTCCGAGTCCGATTCTGAATCACTCGATGAATTTCTTATCATTTTTGAGTCCATTTCTTCTTCTTTTTCGTCATTTTCCTCATTTTTATCGTCATTTTTGTCTGCTTTCTCAGACTTTTGACCGGGTTTTTGGATCCCACCAGAAATAAAGCTCACGGGGGCAGAATAGTTTTTTGGTTTCCGATGAGAGGTCAGTTTGAAAGACGGTCGCTTTTGCGACTCGTCGTAGTCGTTTGAGTTCTCGTCGTCCGAATCGCCTGCCCAGATCCCCAACATCTGCTGCGATTTGGTGAGCTTTTTCCGCGGACGGTTGATGTTGAACTCATTGTCGAGATCATAGTCGGTGATTTCGAAACGCTCCATTTCGTCGTCAGACATTGTGCAAAATTGCTGAAAATAAAAAAAAGAATTCTTAAAAATATAAATTTAGCATATTATAAATATTGAATATTTCCATAATTTAAGAAATAATAAAAAGTAATTAAATAAAAAATAGTTACAATTGGTGGAATCTTTCAATTTATTTATTTTATTACACACAGAGAACTCTTGATAAAATATGGCGTAACAATATTCATTCTGTTTTGGTTAGATTTTCAATGCTATAACTCTTCTATGTTATTCTAAAATCATCGATTAATTATAGTGAATAATGAATTTCACTATTTTATTGTACGGCAACGTTTTTTACTTGATTACTTGAGAATTCATGCTAAAATCACATAAATTCATACAAACTTGGCTTAAATCTTACTATAATATTGCGTAGCAACATTCATGCTATTTTAGCGTGATATACCATTCAATTTTAATTCGAGAATTCTCACGGTGTAATATAATTTATTAATTTAAATTATGTTGTTATTTAAGATAAGAGTCCTAGATTGACAATATATTTCAATACAAAAACGTTTTTTTATAACTTATCGTCCAATTTATCATTTTATAAAATAAAATTTTTCAAATTATTTTATTAATTTTTATCATACAAAGTGAGACATTTACCTTATAGTAACTTACCTTTTTTAATAAAAATTATTTTATCTAATTTACTCTTGAATTGTTCTTTTATTATTCATTCACTGCCAAGAATCCTAAAAAAATACATGAATTGTAATAAATATATCAAAATACCAAAATATCAAACACAAAATTGTACCTATATATTTATTATATTTCCTAGCAAACGAAAAACAATTTGGAATTCGATATTAAAATTGTAAAATGAGAACACAATTTGAACGCCTTTTTTTGAATTGTAATAAATAGAATATAATAGCAGCCAATAAGAAATCAACTTTGTTAAAAAATAAATTGTACTTTTATTGCATCAAATTTAATTGCATTACTACTCTTACCATTTAATACTAATTGTATTTTTTTTTCATTTTTAAAAGAAATCTGATTTCTTATTGGTTGGACTTTTATTCTATTTAAAATAATAAAAAATTCCTCCCAAATTATGAATTGGACAAAAACACAACTTGTGTTTTTGTTCACAAAAGAACAAAAATTGAGGCATGACGTCAAATGACTTTAATTGATTCAAATGGATTTTAATTTTCTGGATAATAATTAATTAATGGAAAAATAGCAATATAACACGAAGTACGTAGAAAGTTACCTTAACTTGCATTCATTTAATTGTTTTCAATATTTCAATTTTATTTTTTTGTTCCTTCGTAATTACTTATTTATTCGTCTAACAGAATCAGATTCAGGTTCCTTTTTTATCAAAAAGTATATCCCAACAATTTGTTGACTTTCGGTGCAATATTTTTCTTCGTTTCTAAAACATATAAATAACCTTAGTTAATTACACTATATTCACAGACATACAAATATGTACAATTTATTTACAAATAATTAATAAGAAAACATAATTTATAATATGTTCTATTGTTACTTTTCTCATAATTTGTTTTATCAAAACTTATTTATTTCAACAAATTTATTATTTCAACAAAAACTAATTCAAACAATGAAAAAACAAAAACAAATGTACTTACTTTTTTCCTTCTTTTTTGTTTTGTTCCTCTAGAAATTTGATTCCTTGTGACAGTACAATAAAACAACAAATCAGTTCAATTATTTATTGTTGTTGTTGTTGTTGTCTTTGGTGGCTATGGTTGAGTCGCAAAGCGTAAAACCTCAGACCGTACGCCAGTATTGGTTTCAATTATTTACTAAATTCTTTTTCTATTCAGACAAGAATAAACTTAACCTCCAAATTCCATATCCAAAAACAACACTTTTAGAAATATCGATAATGTAGGGCGTGATTTTATCTTATATAAATAAATAAGAACACAAAAAACAACATTATATAAAATAAAATTAAATAAATTAAAATATAAACAAATAAGTAGCATGTTTGTTAAATTATTAGTAAAGTGGAAATTTACTTTACATTTTTTAAACAAATAAATAAAATTCCATAATATCAACAATATAGGGATTGACTTTGACGATTTTTAAAATGTTATTATGGCAATGAAGGTTTCTACCTTATCGACATGTGTGTATATATGTATGTATTCTGTATTGTATTGTAGAATCTACCATGTAGATAAATGAGATAAACAGACGTTTTTCATGTGATTTAGTGGAATGTTAAACTATTTTATCGAATTTTTTATTTAATCTTTCAATCATTAGATTAAATCTTAATTTTGTAGTCCAAAGTGATATTTAGGTTAGTAAAAAACACGTGTTTATTTGAATTATATTATATTTTCTTAGAAAATAAAAACAGAAATAATAAATGTAGATATAAATTTATATGTATATATGTAATATTTTCCTTAATTATTCATTTTGTATTTATTTTTTCAGAGTTCATAGGAAATTTTTTAATTTTATTAATAATAATAGTCATAATATTTAATTGAAAATGGTGGTGAAACATACTGTGGCGGGATACGAAAACTTCTTCAAGTTCATGGCAAATTTGGCAACGACAACGGATCTTCCGATTCACGTGCTTTACAGTGGTACGAAGTTGCCGAATGGCAAGAGTTGGTGTCCGGATTGTGTTGAAGGTAAAATAAAAAAAAATACAAATAATAATATAATAATAATAAAATGAAAAAGTGTAAAGTTGTATAAAAGTAATGAAACTATTTGTTAAGGGATTTTATTTAATAGTATTACGTTTTTCAAATCGTAGAAAACTTCAAAATAAGCAATTTTTTTTGATTCCCAATTTAAATACATTTTTTTATTTTATAAAATTTACTTTTTCAGCTGAACCTATCATAGAAGAAGGCTTAAAAGCAGCTCCAGAAAAGTCGCTTTTTGTTTATGTAGAGGTTGGAGACCGAGCTTTGTAAGTAAAAAAAAATATTTGAAAAAACATATCTTTATTAAATTTTGTAAAAAAAAAAAAATTAAAAAATTTCGAAAAGTATTAACAAATACATACAAAAATTAATGTTTGTTATTACAAAAATTAATTGTTTTTTTAATTCCAGCTGGAAAGATCCAAATTGTCCATTCCGCACAGACACAAAAACTAAGTTAAACGTTCTTCCAACTTTAGCTCGATGGGGAACTCAAAAACGATTGGAAGGAAGTCAATGTTTAAGTGTGGAATTGATCAAGATGTTGGTCACAGATGAGGATGACTAAAAAAGGGATTAAAACGAAATATCTTTTTATAAATTTTATTATAAAACGCATATATATATATTATTAAGGAATTAAAATGAAAACACAATGTTCAATAAAATGACAAAAAATTTGATAAAAATTGGTGTTAGTATAGTAATTTTATTATAACAAAATATAATAAACATTATAATTTTAATTTAAACTTCAAACTTATATCATAAAAAATACTATACTAACACAGTGATTTTCCAATTACTATTATTTACAAAAGTACAGTTATATATATTTGCGATCACACTTTACACGATTTTTTATATTACACATTAAGTAACCAACAACAATGTTTTTTATGTACAACAATTTAGATTTAATAAATGTTGAGAAAAATATTTAATTTGATCTTATTTTATTTAATTCATGTTTCAACTTTTTTTTAATTATGATTTTTTGTTTAGTTTCTTATATTTTGCTTTTTTATTTTATTTTTTCTTCAATTTTCGCTTATTTTTAATTTTTTAACTTGAATTTTTAAGTTGTTGCAACTGCCAAGTCATCGGAATTACTTGTCGGAGGCAAGACTCGAACCGAGTAGTGAATTTTTTTATTTCGAAGGAAACTGTAGCTATTGTCGAAGATAACGGAATCTGAAATAATAATAATAATAATAATAATAATAATAATAATAATAATAATAATAATAATAATAATAATTTGTTTAATATGGGACTTTGAAATTCAAATAGTTTTTCAAATAGTATTCAAATAGAATTTTCACAGTTTAGAAAACTGTAAAAGTGAACGAAATGTAAATTATTTTCTTAAGTAGAAAAACGTACAAGTTGCAGGCACTTCACAAGTTAAAATGCCAATTTCATCGAGTTGGTGAGCGGATACCCTGTGCATAGGTACAATTTCTGTCGAAGTACCGTCATTGGCTTTTTTCACAATACCGAACTTGATGTCGTGGTCATCTGTTCTAAATTCCCAACTGAAACAAATGATTTAATTAATTTTAACGACAAAATAAAAAAAAAATTGTGAAATATTATAAAATTTTTCTTTTTTCATTTTTATTTTGCATAAATTCTTGATTTTTTACAATATTAAGAAACTTATGATTATTGACAATTAAATCAAAAATAATTTTTTTATTTGTTTACAAGTTTCTCAAAATTTTAAAAAGTCTTTAATGTTTACATTTTTTTCAATTTAATTTTTCATTTTTTAAAATATATAAATTATATATAATATATTTCTAACAATTTCAGGAAATTGTTATAGTAATAAATTATACCTCAACAATGATCCATCTTCATTGGGGCAAAATTCCAACTTTAGCTTATCCCCTTTTTTAACAACCGTTGTCACAAAATCTCCCATTTTGTCTTTATCACTTTTACTTGTGTACAAATTTTTCGGTACTTTTCCACCTTGGCAAATCTAAAAAATAAAAAAAAGACATATTAAATTTTAAAATCCTGTTCAATTTTTTTAAATTTTAAATTTGTATATTCCCTTAAGAGGATGTCAAACCTAAACAAGTTCTACATTACCGACATTTCTGTTGTTTTTATTTATTTTGTTTATTTGCAACAATCCAAAACAGTTATTCAGAAAATGAAGCTAATACGTCAATTCTT
>JABFPJ010005270.1:0-12414 GCA_022817425.1 Gryon sp. ZL-2020
TTTGAAAATTCATTAGATTCGTTTCCGAATAAGCGCCCAAGTCTGGACAAATTTTAATTGTTTCATCATTATTCAAATATCGTTGTTTTGAATAATGTTGATTTGACAAATTATTTATAATATAAAAATGTTAAAAACGTTTAATGATGTTGAATAATTATAATATTTTATTATCTTTGCATTATTTGAAGGAATAATGATTCAGAAAAAGCATTATCTTTTAGTGCTTGGAACGGAACCCTTATTTTCCATGTATTATAAGTTCTGCACAACGCGATTTCATACGAGGCACCATTTTTACCGAACCAAAATACTGCGTTGTACAAAAGATACCTGTAATTTTAAATTTTAATATAGAAAAAAAATGAAATATAGCTTATTCCATGATAAACTTATATGCTTAATATTATTTTATATATTTTATATTAACTTTACTTTTAATTACTTTTGTATAGATTTGATACCGACCAATGCAACAGCAACGACTGGATATTTGAGTAATATATTACAACCAACACAAGCAACTAATTCAGCAACCAGTGAAGTTTTGAAAAATGACCCAAGTCCTCCACCTACGAATTCAAATTCACCACCGCAGGTATAATTTATGCAATTTATAAATAATTAACGGTCAAAGAAATTGGACCAATAACAAATATTAATTTATGCCATTTTTGCAGACACAAAGTATGCTGTGGTCCTCGCCATCATCAACTAGCTCCGAAATAATGATGCCACCGCCACTTGTTTCGAATACAATAATTAACAGACGTACGTCGAATAACATGCAAATTATTATTCCTGATAACTTAAAAACAGAAGTGATCGATGAAAACAGTTCGAATAGCATGTTAAGCGATGGTATTCCAAGTATCTCGACGCCATCGCATAGTAGCAGTGCTTCGGAAGCAAGTCCTATGCAACAAATTGTTGCTGAGAATTCAACACTTGACGCGGTACAGCCAAACATTTTAAGGTCCGTTACAGTGTCTAATAATGAGTCTCCTGTTAAAGATGCCATGATTGGTGTTGTGGATTTGATGCGCACTCAGCATTCAATGGCCATAACACCTGGACATCAAAGTTCCTTTCCTGTTATGCATGAAACTTCTCAGGTTAGACAATATTTTAAAGTAAATTTGTTCAATTCATAAAGTTGAATTATAGATGTTACACATTTATATAAAATAAATAATTAATTATAATCTTTGTGGCTTATTTAGGTTAAAATTTTAAGTCCTCATCACATAAGCAAAGATACAAATGCAATCATGCAACCTGAAACAAACATAAATGGTGCTATTCAGGGTGTTGGAGTAGTAGATTTGCGTATGAAGCAGCATGCAAATTTCGATGCATTGAGTAGTTTTGCAACAACTCCTGCCAATCAACCGTTGCCTACGCAAAGTGGTCGAAGTATTGAAAAATATTTAAACCACATTGAATGTCCGAAGGAGACCGAACCGTTACCTGAAGCTGCAGGTTTTATTCAACAGCGAAATTCGATTATCGCTTCAAATAGGCAATTGACTGCACAACAGCCAGCCAATATATTACCTAATAATCAAGCAACAAAACTCGACGCCTTGGTCAATTCTGTCGTAGATTCCCAGTGCATTGTACCACCACTACGCAACGCTAACTGCAGTCCTAATTCTCTTATTGGTATAATTATTTTCATTAATATAAACAAATGTATACAATATTTCGATGATTGTTTTTTTTTTATTATTAAATTTCATTTTATTATTTTATAATATAGTATTATTATTACCATATAATCAATTGCATTAATTACTGTTGATTCAATGTTATTGATTCAAATATTAATGTTTGTTTTACAGTGGTGGAACACGATACCATTTCCAGTCCACAGCACACTACGAGAGCAAGTCCTTCTATTCCAGTGAATAATATTTTAGAAGCTTTGTTGCCAAGTTCACAACCATTAACAGAAACCAATACTCCGGTAGTTGCGTCTTCCAATCCCGTAGTTGAAGAACAAACAAGGGATTCACTACTAACAACACTTAATAATGCTCTTCTTCCTGCAATGCAAGAAACACCTGTCGTAAATACAACATCACCTCCCTTAGAGGCTACTGTTGCAGCTCATAATTCTCTCCAAGTTAATACAGATCCTATACCAATGGAGGTAATAACGTTAATGATTCTTCATTTCTATTATTTTCTACTTTATAGATTGAACCTTCAAAAGATAACTTTTAATTGTTATATTCTATACTCATAATTGAATGGATAATTCAATTTTCCTTACTCTATGGAAAAAGTAGTTACTTTTCCCACTCTCGTAAGGAAAAGTATTGTACTCAACTTGTGAGCTCAGGAGATTCTTTTCTCACTCGCTTCGCTCGTGTTGCCATCCTGCTCACGCGTGGGAAAAGTATCTCCAGAGCTCACATGTTAAGTAAACTACTATTAGCGTTCCAGTGAAAGAAAAATTTTCTCCTGAAGAATAAAACGTTAATTGTAACATTTGTTCAATATTATTGAACAAAACATTGTTGATTTGTGTAAGTATTAGACATGTGCGGACTTAGGCCCGATATGTTAGAACATGTATTTGCAAGAAGTGAATGAATTAATTTATTTTAAAAAATCTTGACATTCATATAAAAATAGTAATTATACGTGATTTTTAAAATGTTTTGTTAAAAAAAACTACTTGGACCGGGATCGGACTTAAATCGGGCTTTTATCGGGCATTTTTATCTTCATTTCAAATAAAACTTCAACAAAAAATTGTATCAATACTTTCAAACATTCAGTACTGTTCAAGTGTAATGATATATTTTTTAATATAGCATTTTAAATTAACATGAAACAAAAGCCTGAAAAAAGCCCGACTTTAAGCCGACATATACCTACACGGAAAGCGAAATCGAGGGAAAATAGTTTGACAACTGCTGACAATATAAAAGCTTAGGCGGTAAATTTTTAAATTTTGACGTTAGAGTGAAAAAAAACTCGAGCGTCAAGGGAAAATACCGTGGGAGTCAAGAAATTAAACTTCAACTCGCATTTAAGGGAAAAAACCAACTAAATTGATACTTTCATAACATAACTTTTGAGTTATTAAAGGTTTTCATTCAAATTATTTTATTTTTGTTAAAATTAAGGAATTAAAGTATAAGATGTCATGCTATTTCTCTTTCATTTCGCTTTCCGTGTAGTAAATATTATTATACAATCCGTGTTCTTTAGTGTTAAGAACAAAAACCGATGTAAAAGATAAAAGAAAAAGTAAATAACATTATAAATATAAAAGTTATTTTACAATTGTACATCTTTGTATATTAAAATTTAAAGGAAAAGACACAAATCATCAACAATAAAAATATAATAATTCGTTATATCTTTTTACACAGACTCATCATTAAAAGAAATAAATAATCATAGTCTGCGGTAAATTATATTATTCAATGTACAATTTTACTTGTAAAAATAATATTTTTGTCGAATCAGTTCCGTTCAATATTTACGCAGGATGTAATGATGCAACAGCAAGTGCAAGTGGAGCAGGTTGTTGCGCAAGTTCAGCAACAAGTTGAACAGGTTGTTGCGCAGGCGCAACAACAGGCGGTTCAGGTTGTGCAGCAGGCACAGCAGCAAGTCGTACATCAAGTCGTACAGCACGCTCACGTTGTGCAACAAGCCGTGCAACAAGTGCAAGCGGTTCAGCAGGTCCAGGTTCCTGGTGTTCAACAAGCAATTACTCAAGCATCAAAAGTAATTTGCATGTCTTATAAAATATTATTGTTTGAATGTAAATATACATTTTAAATATTTTGTTTTGTACCTTGTAATTAGGAAATGGTGCAACAAGCAGTGGAACAAGTAACTCAAGAAGTGGTGCAGCAAGTACAATCTGTTCAGCAAGCTGTGCAACAAGCCCAAGCGGCACAAGTGATGCAACAAGCAGTGCAACAAGATATCGGTAGTGTACTAACACAGCCAGCGAGTTTTGTTGCGGAAGCAAGTTCGGCTATCGCTAGCGGCGCAGCCAAGGAGCCTTGCCAACAGAGACTGACAACAGCCGCAGAACAAGCCATCAATAACGTAATTACTAATGCAACTCATGATATCATCAACAATTCTTGTCCAATAACAACCACGACTGCGCATGCCATTATCGCTACGAAAAATATTCTTAATAGCGTTGCTACAGAGAGCGCAAAGTTGATGAATAATGCAATGGAAGAGATTATCCAAAAATCGCCTGGACAAGGTTGGTAAATTGTATAGAGTTAATTTTTTTCAATTTCTGTTCAGTTTTTTTAGAAGCAAATCATTCTATATGATTTGTGATACATATGAGTTGATATATTGATGTATGTTTAACAGGTAATATAGTAGAGCAAGTAAGTCAAAAATCACCGCCTATGACTGTGCAACAAAATCGACAACCGGTTAATGTTCCAATTCAGAATGGCGCTTCAACCTCGAGCGCACAAAATGTTCGAAAATCTGAGGACATGCTACCGCAGGAGCTGACATCGATGTCTGAAAATGATTTATTAAGTTACATTAACCCCAGCTGCTTCGATCAGAATGGCTTCCTTATGTAAACACTTTAACATGAGCTTATTTTATTCCGAATTATTGACTTTCGAATTATTTTTGTTTAAAGAAAAGGACAATGTTTAAAGAAAAAAAAATAATGATCTTTTCTAATTTTTTTATATGATGAAGAATCTGTGACATTTCAAAAATGCCGAGTGTTTTGGATCAAACATTTATTAGAGTTTGAAACAGCGATTACTTTTACTGAAAAAAGAGGAATTGATACCTTTTAAGGAAATTAAGTAGTCGTGCAAAAACAACACGACAATCCAATTCATAAAGACGCCTTGTTTTATATATAAACAAGTATAGACACAATTGTGGTACGAAATAATTCATTATTAATAAGGTCAGTGTCTAGAATTCAGAAGCATTAAATTTTACTCTTTCCTCTAGATTATCTTATTTTACTTTATTATTTTTAGTTAAATTCATACATACTTTACATACATTTGTACATTTCTTAAATGTATCTTTTTACACTATTCAAACGGGACTATCCCAATAACACAATGGTAGATTAAAAGACAAAAATTTTGTATAGATTAAACATTCGTCGAATCTAAAAATGTCCGGCATACAGATATTTCTATAATCTGTGAATGTACAGTCTTTTTATTTTCAAATTTCAATTTACCATGTATTCTTGGGATTGTGAATGATACAAAAGCAAAATATAAGACTTGTTAAAACTTTTAATTAATACTTTTAATTTTATTTGTAAATAAAAATAAATATAAATATAAATAAAAAATATATATTGAATGAAATTAAGAATGATAGTTTTGCTCTAAAGTACAAATAATATTTGTTCTTTTATTTATAGTGACATTTCATTTATAAAAATTGAAAATAAAAAAATAATGACGATGAAACAAATATTAATCTTACATTAGGAGTTATTTTAACAGGGGACTATGAAAATATTAAATATTTTGATATAATGCAAATATTAATATATAATATAACAAATCATGATATATTTTATATATACATATATATCTGGGCAATGTTGGAATTATTTGTAAGTTTATGCGCAATAACGCCATTGCGTCGAAATTTGTCCCATATTCCGCGACACGACTACTCCGCGCAAAAAACGCATTTGAGTAACTAGACGGAAGTGCAAGGGAAATATATGTATGGTGATTATACGCCAATAAAGATTCTATTAACTTAATCCGAGTAGAATCCGTATTTCTCAACCTCGTCCCCCCTGTCTTTCTTTTTTCTAGTGATGAAAAATGATGTCAAATATAGGATCATAATTAGATTTATTTTGTTTTCAATTTAATTTTGATTGTTTATCTTCTACTTGTGCCATTGTAGTAGCCTAATCTCTTTTATCTTTCTTATTTCTCTGTTTCTCGTACGTATCTTCTGCAATTTAATTATTAGTTATAACTATTATCTATTAAAAATTGTCTACAATTGTTATTTTTGTTTTAATCAGTTAGGATTAACCTTCAGTTCTTATATCTCTTTTACAACATGCTCTGAAGATTTAGGCGACAGTTGGGTTGAAAAGTGAAATTCGTATTTGTAAAATTTCACATAATTCTAATCTAATTAGAGAACACTTTAACTTCTCATATGCCAATAAAGATTTAAGGTAAAATAAGATAATTTAACTGAAGTTTAAGTTAAATTTACTTATTTATTTTTGCTAAATTTTTTTATTGAATTTTACTGGACATAATACCGGATTGCTCAGGACAACAACCCAACAAATAAAAATAGTAAATAAAAAATAAGTAATATTATATTTTTACAGAAATACATTAATACAATAATGAATCAAGATTGAATCAATGTTTTATAATTGACTAAAGTTTGTGATAAAATAGAATATTAATCATTCAAGAAATTACTTGAAGATATTAGCATTAAATGTTAAATCAATGTTCAAATATTAATTTGCAAGTAAAAAAAATAATTTCTTTTAATCTTTTAATTGTGTACTTTTGTTTATACGTCTATCTAAATATATAGTAAAATGTCGATTCTTTGTATTTTATTATTATTTTTTTGTAACTACACAATTAGAAAAAATGCTTAAATTATACGACGAAAGGAAACGATGACTAACTATTAATAATATATCATTAATTGAAATAGGAAAGAGTGTATTTAATGATTTATAACTATTTTGAAATAATATAAATAGATATGTATATAAATAAATATTAAATCAATTTAGTAAAATAACTTTTATTTAAAATTGAAAAACAAAGCAATTTTTATATATACATCAATAATAAAATGATATTATTTTGATGAGTGAAAAATTGCTAGACACTGCCTAATATTTAATGCCTGGTATGTTACAAAAGTCAGGTGCCTTGAAAACTCGATTAAATGTAATATTCATTTTAATTTTATTTACAGAATATTCAAATCAAATTAAAAGTCCACATCAGATCAGAAGTGATTGTCAGCTTAACAATCTATTAACTTTGATATTAACTTAACGTTCATTTTTATAATTCAAATTCATTATTGAATAAAATTTATATAAAAAGAAATACTTTTTCAGTTTTTCTTAATTCATTTTCCATTCTTAAATCATAGTTCATAGATTGTTAAATAATTTGACTTTTATTACATAGTTGTATCTTTTAAAATGTCTTCTGATACTTTTTAAAATGTAGTATTTCATTAATTTGAATTTCATATACTTATGCGATTGGACTTACTTAATACTTTTTTGTATTATTGATCATAGCCTGAGACGTTATCCATTACAATGATAAATAATGGATAAATAAAAGTATCTTAAAAAAGCTTATCTTAAAGAATCTTTGCAAACTACAAAATAAGTAAAACTAAACTAATTTTGCATGTATTTTTCTTTTGAAACAACTTTATGTTAATATCGAATGTATTAACTCAAAAAGTGGATTAAAAAATATCAATGTATAATGACATTTTGAAACGTGTTAAATGTTAAATAAATAAAGTGTTCTAAAAATAACGTGTAACGAAAAAATTTTAATGTTGCAAATTGTTACATTACTCATTAACATGAAATTGAAAAGAAAATGTATAACAAGTAATACATGCATTACTGTTCTTTCTAAAATATAAAAATATTAACGAACCAATTAATAATATCTATAAATTCTTTTGACAAATTTGAAATTGAATTTGATGAGCTGTAAAAATTGAATACAATAATTTTGTTTATTATTTGTCGTTAAATCGAAAATCTTAATGTCAGAGTGATAAACAGAAAGTAATACTTATAAAATAACTGACACCACTCAGATAAAAAAAAACTAAATTAACGAAAATATTAAATTAATCGAAACTGAGTGTAGTCATCCATGGGAAATCTTATTTTTAAGTTTTAGATCTACGTAATTCTATGAATTATTGATGATTTTACCATAAATAATTGACTTGATTTCATTATATATAATGAATCATTTGTTGTTAATTCTTGTTTGATACTTTGTACGTATATTTCTTACATTGTTCCATACATATTATATTATTAATGTTATTATGTTATTGCATTGTTAATGACAGTAGTCAGTTGGTACGTAATTATACAATTAATAATAATTATTATTATCTATACGTATACCTATACCTATATTAAATTCGTTGTTGCAAATGTACCGATTATATGTGATTTTCTTGTTTTTGTCAGTGACAAATAGGTATATATACACTTATGTAAGATTTGGGGAGAAAATTAATCTTTTGAACAATCCATATGTACTGTATTATTTAATTAAAAACCCATTCATTGTAAAATGATTATGAAATTTTATATGTACAATAAAATAAGTTCATACAAAAGTATATGGATACAAGTGGTAAAGAATTTATATTTTACATCGAAGGGAAGGCGTATAATTGATTTAAGTACATGATGAGTAAAAAAATAAAGAAATTACTTATTTTTTAAAATTTAAGAAATGTATTCAAAACTATTACGTTTATACTGTACGCATAAATTACACATACCTATACATCATTTTTACGCTTATCTAAAGACAGTAAAGAAAAAAGTGTATGACGTTTATCTCCCAAATGTTTGGATGTCTGATATATGATTTCTGATATGTATACATAGACACGTATATTTTTAAAGATATAATATTAATGTCTATATATGCATGTAAATACATATATAATTATGTGAACCCTAATAGCTCTGAGTTATATAATACTATCGTTTTGATTTTGTTCCCATGAATTAATTGTTTGCAACATGCGCATGTGATTTTGTGATTATATATTAAGATAAGGTCTGTGGTAAGAGCGAAATATATATACACAAGTTTATGAGAAATGCAAATTGGTCATATTTTTGATAAACATCTTTTTGAAGATGACATTTGCGATGGTACCAACATTTTCATTTAAATTGGAGCCGCATTTTTGGATGCACGAAATAAGGTGCATTAACGTTGCAAAACAACAATGAAAAATAAGCATTATTAACAATTATGGCAATGTTAATTCAATGTGTCATGCGTAAATCTTCGTATGTGCTTATCCTCAACCGATCGATTACATTTTTACATCCCCAAATAGAAAAATATTGCCAATATTTGCTCTTTGCAGTTTAATAGCAACATGTTGTAATTTACAATAACTTGAATGGTTATGTAATTTATATTCGTATTTAAGACATTATTATATTCTTTGTATTCTATGGCATATTTTTCTGTATGGGATTATGTGGTATGTATATTAATTACATCATATATATATTCTCGACAAAATGTGTACCGTACGCACATCAGTACATTTAACAATTTTATTGCGGAATATCAACTGGAAACAGCAGTTCATGTATCGTCGAAGTTGAATAAATGTTTCACAAAGAAAATGGCATTCTCATTTGATTTATCATATAGTTTTAGATGTTAAACCACAAAAACGATCTAAAATCTCTATAGCTTTAATATACCTTTTTTGTGAAATTCGATGAATTGATAAAGTGATATCTTTCTTTTAGTTAGTTAACATTATAAAATATGAATTCATGAAAATGCATAAATCTGCTTTTCGCAAATTGCATGAAAAGTAGATAAAATTGTATAGAAGCTTTTAATTATATATTGACTTTAAATTTTTGGATATATAACTTTATATAACAATTTAACAACAGAAGAATGTAATAAATAAACCAAACTTGCCTTTTAGTAAAATATTTAATTATTATAGTCCTTTAACTTTCCAGTTCAACATAACATTCTAATCGAATATAATTAATAGTACATTTTATTAATAAAAATAACTCTTTTAGATGTATACAATACACATTTTGTAATATACAATAATATACAATATTTAATTAAATCCTATTGGTTTAACAAATTTTAAAATTCAATACAATAAATTATATTAAAAATATAATACAAATATTCCTATATACATTTTTAAATATTTAGATTTATTTATTTTCTATAAAGATAAAGATTTATTTGTCTATTCTTAAATATTATAAAGATGTATAATATTATAAAGATGATACAATTATGCTCCGTAACTAGAAATGCATAACATTTACATATCGCATATTTTGCAATTTTCTTTTATCGAAATTATTATTAATATAATGTAAATGTATCAAACAGTGTCTTTAACTTCTATGTACAATTTTTCGAATTATATAATAAAGTATGTCACATATAGCAAAATACAATTTTTTCATCACCACAAAAATATCACTATAACATTAACAATTAGAAAAAAAAAATGATTTATATTAAAAGTGCAACTTGAGTCAATAAATACTGCTTTCATTATAGTAACAATAAATAAATAATATCAAAATTACATTTTCGATTTTAAGTTATATTTGTTTAACATCCACGATCCTATTGCACCAATAACTTTATCATCTTTTTTAAGTTTCTTTAAATGATGCCCAATAGTATATGCAGCGGCAGGCCATACATCGCGAGGTTTTTCCTGTAATTAAAATAAACAGTGATTTAAAAATACAATAAACCAAATTAGTTTTTTAAAAATATTCTTCAAAAAATATTAAATCATTCAACCTTGTAAAGAATTTGCACAATATCCATTTCCGACATTGGATTTGTCGAGTCTTGTAAAATTTGTAGTATTTCATTTTCACGTCTGATTCGATGGCTGATATAAAATTTGACTCTGTCAATCGGATCGTTGATGACGGCACCATGACCTGGATATATTATTACAGGCTTCATATCAATTATTTTGTGCAATGATTTTAAATAATTATGTAAATCTTCAAAAATCGCCGTGCTTTCTCCAAGAATGCAATCACCACTAAAAAGTGCATTTTCTCCCTCTAAAAGAAAACACGCATGATCTGTTGCATGACCTGGTGTGTGTTTTACAGTTAATCGTGCACCTTCAACTTCTATACATTGCTCATCTTTCATCGGTTCAAAATCAACTGAAAAATAAGATTAAGTATTTATAAAAATAATATTATTTATTACAACAAGTGATATTATAAATATTATACCGAAAGTTAAATTTACCGAAAGCTAAATGTTCGACATTTTCTAATTTTTCCGTTAACGTATTTTTGTCATCAGGTGCCCGGGGTATTTTTAACACAGTAAGAGAATTGTCTTTATAATTTGAATCAAAGGATTTCAACATTTGTTTAACTGCTGCTACACCCCCAACATGATCTCCATGCCAATGAGACAATAAAAGATATTGAATACTTGCATTTTCCTTTCGTAAAACATCTTGTAAAAGTTTTATATATGCTGGTGCGGTGTTTGCTTGACCTGAATCGATTAAAACACGTCTGAAAATACAATTATAAATATTGTATCATACCGGATTACACTAATTGTAAGAACGTAATTTTATTCAAATATGATATTGGTTTATTAAATTTAGAATTTAAAAGATAAAAAGTTATTCTTTTCTTTTTAGTATTATAATTTAAAACATTTTTAATTTTAAAAAATGAGAAAAATAATTCAAGTTACATTAATAAAATGAATAACATATGTAATTCAAACAAACACATTCTTAATTATTAAATAATGTAAAAAAAATATTTCACATTAAAGTATGTGATATGATAATAATAAGATATGTACAATGACTTGTACAAAAATAATCATTCTTAACAAATCATTATGAAATAAAGATTATTAATTAAATTAAAGTGATGAATAAAGATTATTCCCCTTAATACTAAACATTAATTATGAAAACTTTTTCGAAAGAATAAGCCATTCATTATTTCTGCAGAATTTGTATCAAATCATTTACCATGAACACGTAATTTTAGAATAATTTACTAGAATTTGGGAAAATAGTACAACTTTTTACATTTATATTGATTAATAAAAGATCGATTTATTTTGTCATAATCTCTACTTCAAAAGTATTCTTCTCCAAATATTTGTATATTCTCTTTCTCCTTTTAAACAATGTATTATATGGACATTATAAATATAATTTTGTTTAATTCATAAAATGTGTATATGATGATTTAAAAAAATTAATGATAATTATTTATTTATACATTATGCATTTTTTCAATATAGTCAATAAAGAAATAGTTGTGAGAGAGATTACATTTTTGAAAAAGAAATTTTTTTCATATATTTTGAATTTTAAAATCAGCTGATTTTATGTTCAGAAATTTATGTTCAGTTTTGTTAATATAGGTATAAGCTTGATGTAAGAAAAAATATAAAAACTGCGTAAATTTATTGTAATATTTTGTAAACCAAGTCACGTTTGTGGGCCAGTTAGGCCGAAACAGTAAATATTATATTATTATATATATTTAATAAATTACGTAAGTCGTTATTTCAATGATTTTATTACTGATAAACTATAATATTT
>JABFPJ010005271.1:0-12411 GCA_022817425.1 Gryon sp. ZL-2020
CTCGGACACAGAATATTCACGATTAAAATTGGCATTTTAATTTATCAGTTTTTCGTCATAAATCAATAAATATAATTGAAAGATTATATTGAGAAAAAGGATTTAGAAAAAGAGAGATACTTTCTTTTTGAATAATAAAATTAAAAATTTAACGGAAAAAAAAGTAACTTATCAAATTTCTATTTCGTTGGGAATCTAAAGTTCTCCAACGTTGTCGTTCTCTTCGCTGACCCTTTCGTCCGGCACCAGGTGGCTCCTTCACAACGCTGGATTTCAGCACGTTACGATTCCAAGACTGGTTATTGAGTTGAGCGACGACTCGGCCAAAATGCGAAAACTCCGGTCGTCGCCGTTTACCTCGGGTACTACTCCCTTTCCCCGAGGGTGGTTGATCAGAAGATCACCAAAAAGCTATTACCCGCTGAGATTCGGGGTAGCTTTAGACTCTCGTCTCCAGGTATCGACGATTTTGGTCGACGAAGTGGCGTCAATGGTATCACCCAGTTTTAGCCCGTAAAATCCGGTAGCGCGGACTTTAGTTTCACAGCGATTGAGGGTTTGATTTATTCACTCTCGGTACTTGTTTCATTTATGACGTTTTTAAATCTTCTGATTCATACCCAACGATTTGCAACGAGCATGGTCAAAATTTCATATCGAAAGAAAGAGAGGAGAAGGTGTGTCTCTCTTTTTCCACCTCCTTAATTAAACTACTTTCATATCAATTTGATGTCGCTAAATCTTATTACTTTTGTCACAATACAAATAAAAGATTTACTTGTGCTAAATTTTGCACGATTTAAAGCGAAAGAAATTGTCATCATTATAATTCAAAAATCATATCATTTCAAATTTAACATTTGTAATATTACACGTGGATATAAAATAGAAGAATTAAAATTATTCAAATAGTAAATAATATACAATAATTAATAACAATCATAAATATCAATAATAATAATAATAATAATATCATAGTTTTTCTCACAAGAGATACATAAACTTTTTACAGATTCCGATAAAATTAAAATTATATGTCATTATTTTGTATTATCTTGTATCTTAATATATCACAATAAATATTGCGTTAGACATAAGATGAGTTCTTAAAAGAATTCATATAAAACCATTGATGTAATTACTAAATATTATTGACTATTCATGTTCGTTTAGTATTGAACGACGATAACAGTTTTTGGTATAAAAGGATATTTAACTTGATTATCTTCACGTAGTCATCATAAAAAAAGCTTAGAATAAAATTGCGTGGACTATTGATGTGAACGACCTTTTTATTGAGATCGGTATATTTTAGCAAGTTAAATTTACGTTGCACAAGACGGCCTAACTCTGTCTATCAACAATTCCACATGGGAAAAGATTAGTCAGTAATACCATTGACTAAATCCACTATGCGTTTGCTGAATCCCAATGATGTGTTATAGTTCTTCGCTTATACATTTAACATACAAAAGTGTTGACAATCGTTAAAGTTAGTTTTGTTAGTTTTAAGAATGTGCTCACTTTTTAATATACATAGCAACCAATATATAACATAAAAGCGCTTATATTGATCGAACAATCAAAGAACAACTGTAACAATGTGACATAAGCTTTGAGTCTTGTCTTAAATCTTCGTTATTTATCTGGCCACGGTTTGCCTTCCGAGTTATAGCAAATATTTGCTTGACTTGTGGTCGACAAGGTGAGGAACGACTCAACAGAGCAGACGATAGTTCGCGTGCGTACACACTAAGAATAGGGAGCGTGGAATGGGCTCCGGAGTTACTCCGTTGGAATACCAAACGCCAATTCTGCTTCGTCAGATCAAACGTCGGTTAGATTTTGGTGGGTAAAGGAATTTCTGAATTTCATTCTTCCGTGTTGATAGTTTATAGCCTTTGCTTTGATTCACGCGCGAACTCTCAAACTGTTTCTTTCTCTCTTATTCTCTGGTCTCTTTTTCTCATCATCAATCAATCATTTACCATAATAGGGTGTAAAGTAACTACGAATAATACGTATTAAAGCACAGAAATGTAGTGATAAAAAGAAATATGGATATCGTCTTGAATGCCAACGCTCGAGGAAGTTGTTATGCAAATCCTTACGAGGGAGGCAAATGCCGAAATATATAATTCAATAACTCGACAAATATTAAGTGCTCAGTAAATAATGCCGGGAGATTACTCGTGACTATTCTATATACACGTTTAAGGTAACGGGAACAGCTGAGGAAATAATTTCAGGTAGTCGCACGATACATATATACAAATATTTTTATTTCTTTAGAGAGAAATCGTTCGCGAGATTACTATAAGGTCATTTTTGAATCGGCCTATCTTTGTCTTCGTGACGATCGCTGTACTGTCATATAAGATACAATCAAATAATTGCTAAATCGTGCCTTCGTGCACACATTGTTTATTGTATATTTGCAATATAACTTACACATCTACTTTGAGATTTTGCTTCTAAAAATTTCTTACTATTGTTGCATGGAATATAATATTATATTGGATCAGTTTAAATCAGCTTAAAGTTTTCGTGAACTTCAGCTAAAGATTGACGAAATGAGCAAAATCCAAATTCCAACTTTAACTTTGATTTATGTCGTATTGACAGACTCAATTGTTTAATGCCGACTGTTATCACTTTTATACAATCTTTGATTAATTTTAAGAAATAATATAATTATCAAAACATGTACAATACATGTACAAAGAGTTATTTACAAATAACTGTTAAATTATAGTTAAATATATTTAAATTAGGCTTCTTCTTACAAGAGAGAAGATATAGATAAGATATAGATTTGATGTGGTTTATTAGAAACCGTATTGGATCATCTTGATACTATTACACGAAGTACCTATTAATGTTAAAAGATAACTGATACTAACTGAGCTTTCCCAAGAGGTAAGACAAAACCATGCATAGATCTTTACAAACGCAAAGCTAGTTCGCGTATCGATGTTGGTGCGTGATAAATGTGTTAGTAAACAAACACTGTTGAAACATTCACGAGGGGAAAGCTGAAACCACACATACTTCTGGGTTTTGAAGATAACTTTTCTTGACGCACGATTCTGTATAAATGAATAAAACAATTAATTTGTGAAGCTTGAATAAATTGAAGCTTCACAAATCGCCATCAATTGTTTTCCAAAATTTCTAAATGAAATATATATTATATAACTTATATAAAAATATGTAATCTTAAAATTCGATATTTATATCACGAAATCTTTATAAATTATTATCTTCTAGTCTTCTGATTTTTGAACAGCACTGCTTGTCACCGAAGTTCTTTATTCGTCTTCCATATATATGGATCTTTAACTGTAATTTTATGTTATAGCGATTTTCAGATAGTATTCGCGATACAGATATCTTAAGCTGTATTTTCGAATGCAAATCTAAGATCAAATATTGTCGAGGAAAATATGATTTTGTACATTAATCATACTTTATTTCTTTGTTGTAAAATATCACTGATGTTAAGAAATATATTTGATGAAGAGAAATATTATTTATTAGAATATACATAAATCGAAAACAGTATATATAAATTTTAATATCATTTAGAGCTTTGTAGATTGTTTTTATGCAAAATTCCTAGGGAACAAAAAATATTGGGACTTTTTAAATTCTTCTAAATTCAACTAAATCTAAATGTTTTTTGTCAATAGATATTCTACTTTATAAACTATAAAACTCAAAATATAACTGTAAAGAAATAAATTTCTTTGCAGAAAATAGTAATATATCAATAATATTACATGCTCCAAATTATTATAAGATTTGAAACGAATCTTCAGTACGACGATACTGTCTGAAACATTAATTCAAAAGACACTTAATCAAAAAAGTCATTTAACCGATGTAAAACAAATGGAACATTAATGTTAAATTCTGTGTATGAAACACAACTAACATTAAACCCATCGATCATAACCTTTCGAAGTCGACATCCTCGCTTCCTTCCTTCTACAATTTTGCCTGACTGATATTGAACGTGAGCATCAAGGATAACTCGGCGTAACATTTGACTTCCTTTTCTTCGTCGAAGATTCCTTCCTATTGAGATATGGCAAAGCGAATAAAAAAAACCAAGTCGAAATCTATTTCTTGAAGATCAGAGCGAATAGGCAAGCACGAGTGCATGTTGCCGCCATTGTTCCATTAACTGCATTTGTCCTTTATTAGATATTCCATTTCATCGAGCGTAGGTTAAAGAAGCTTTTTCTGTGCCTCTTCTATGCGTCATACTTTTACATCTTTTTTACAGCTGTTGCCCTCCTCTCTCACCCCCTCCCTTTTTCTGCTTCAACGTCTTTTCTATACATGCAAAATCACACGTTCTACTCTTTACGGCTCCTTGATCCCCCTTTTTCAACTTTTCCTCTGAACCCCCGAGTTTGCAGCGCATCGTTTTATTCTACATCCTAAAATTCAAACGTTATTATTCACCCTTTTTTAAGATCTCTTTACCCAGATCTTTTTTTTTTTGGATCTCTCGTCGATACCGCATTTGAAATATATGTATATGCAACTTCAGATGTCAGCCATTCTTCATTTCATTTACTCTTTACCGTGGCGCGAGGGCTTCATTCGCTGACAGTTATAGGCATCATTCGGTTGCAATTCAACCCACCCACAACAATGAAGCGTCGACAAATTTAGGCGCGAACGAACGCGACCAATCGACGAGAGACGCCATTGTGCTTCTTTCGCGTTTCTCCTGTTTGCGTATATTCGTACCGCGCCAAGGTACTTTGACATTTTTTCCGACTCGTAACATTCTTTTGTGGACGGATTAAAGTGTAATCGAATTACGCTTGTGCAGAAGTTTTCGCATTTCACATTTCTAAGGAACGCGACAAATCCGATAAAAGAGTAAATTGACGAGCGCGCGTTAATAGAAACGCAAAATTGATTTGGATCAAAATCCCGCGATATAATACACTCAACTCACCGGCGTGTCGTACGTTGATTTCAATAATTCGTGCGGTACGATGTCACATTAACATCCAACCGCGAAGCATAGGATAGGGCATTATGTTAAAACCCCTGGCATATATTGAGATACTAAATATTTACGCTTTTATCAATGTAATTTTAATTAAAATATTATATCAGATAAAACACATGTACGTTGGCATACACGTGAATCCTGGTGTCTACGCGGAAAAAGTAAATGCGAAGCATTACTTCAATGATGAAGTGTATTCTACACCAACTTTATGAAGCAATTAAACAACGCTTGCTATATCTAGAAAGGCTGTGTTAATCATGCAGGCCTAAACGTATATACTCCTACGCTGAAACATCCTAGCGGTTTTATTGGGCTTGCCTGTCCATCCCGTTTCTCATTTCCCCATCCGACGAAATGAGGAGTGCTTATTCCCTTCTGATCCCATCATCTTACGCCCCACCTCATCACCAAACTTTCAAGCGACCTTGAAAGACATTGAAACATACTAATAGCAATTAATGAGATTTCATTCATGTAACGACTACTCTTTGCTTTACGATTTATATTAAAAAGTTTGTAACCTGAATGCGAATTACCTTTAAACATTAAAATTAACAATCGAACTTATATATAGGCATATATAATATCAGAATAATGCGCATAACGAACAAATATCAATGAAGTTTCTTTGTTTCATTATCGCAGATGATTAGAGGTCATGCGTTTACGTAGAAAGTAAGCGCAATCAAAAAGTAATTGCTCTTACTTTCCTCGCGACATGAAATAACTGCAAGTACATATATACATACATAAAATCTTTTTTTTTCATTCACGCGATGTAATCAGGGCGTGTGTTACTGCGGTAATTTGGATAATGACTTTATTGGAGAGTTGATATCAACATGCATATATTATGCAATAATCGTACACATTCAGAAAACTTTGCCACTATTTTCTACATAACTCATGCCGTTAGTGCATAACCGAATTTATAATATTTTTCACTGGACTATTATAATAAATTGAATTAATGCGGAAGTCACGACGAAATATTTTTTCGATATCAATAAATACTTGAATGAATAAGTATTTAAATAATTACTTAAATGCAACTTTACCATTAAAATTATTAAATAAAAATGTTTTTCTTAATAAATCATTTAGCTTTTGAGATGAGTTGAGGAATTAAGTTATTAAATAAATAATATTATGAAAATTAGTTTTGCAGAAGTGTTAATTATTTGATAATTAATGTTTAAAATTTAGAGATTTGATAAAATTTGAATTAAATTATTATAAAGTATGTATAATCTACTCTGAAAATAGTGCAAATTCGTATTTCTTACACATCAAATATTATTATATAGTATGAAATTTGTATGAATTTAATATACTCTTATGAAAGTTTATTTTATGAATTTATCTTAGATTTGGATCATTTTACAACAATGTTTATTACATTAATTATTTTCTTTTTCATATTCTGAATACGATTACTTCTTCTCATTCTTCCATTTTATTTAGTAAAATGTAATAAAAATCATATATCTTTTACAATAATGTCTAGTTTATATAGTTTTTTAGAAGATAAGTATTGTATTTTATAAATAAAAAATTAAAAAAAAGTTTTACACTAACAATACATTTTCATAAATATATAGCATTTTTAAAAAATCCACACTAATAATGTGTAATTATTATTAGTAATAAGTAATTATTTATAGAAGTAATTCAAATTATGTTATAATTCTACTCGCTGTTAATTATTGTGATATATTAGCACTCATTATATGTTATGCGAATTGAAGAATTCAATTTAAATATTTTAATAATTATCTTAACTTAAGCGTTAACGTATATTACGTTAAGAAAATAAAAAGGTTTGATATGATAGACTATAGTAACAATGAAATGATGAATAATCACGACTATATAAATTTTAAGGTTAGTAGAGATAAAATAATATGAAGAAAAACTATATTTTGTGAGAATTTTAATTTTATAGTCAATGTAAATTGTCATCATTTTACCCATAGTTCTTTTATAATAAAATATGCAGGTTTCATTTAACACATTCTATTTATACTGGTAAATTCATCTCTTAATTTTCATCATTATACTCAACTATATAACACCCTATCCCCCCCCCCCTTCCTCGAAGTGATGAAGCTATGACATAAACTTTTTTTTCTAAACATCAAATAAGTATATCGCAAAAATATAAAGCCTACAACACTTTCGTGTCCTAGTGCTATATTCCCTCAAAATTTGGTTAAAATTGGTTCAGTAGATTTTCTGCGAAGCTCATAAAAACAAACAAACAAACATATAGATTCATTTTTATGTAACTTGTGGGAGAAGCTAACGCTTCTCCCACTCGTTGAGATAAAAAATCGTACTCGACTGGAGGGAGAAGTAGAGTTTCTCTCATTCGTGAGAAACCTCTACTTCTCTCTCTAGTCAAGCAATATACTATTATGTCATAGCTTCATCACTTCGAGGGGGTGGGTTGTTATAGGAATGCCATAAAGAAGTCGTAGGCAGATCATAAGGGTAATTGGAGGGGTTCATAGGGTGATCATACGGAGCCCATAGAGGGTCCATAGAAGTATCTCGGGTGAAACTAGGGATTTAGTCAGACCTCATATATGGTCATAGGGAAGGGGATCACAGGGTTTCGCCCAGGCGAAGCCGGGGCTTCAGCTAGTGTTAAAATATATTTCACGTCTTGATATTTTATGTAACAAAAGAAGCCTTTTAACGACAGTTGGGGGGTTAGAGTACGACGCGAGGTTAAAGTACGATGGCTTATTAAAAAACAGCGCAGGTACCGAGTTCGAAACTCAAAGAGGGATTTTTTTTATAATCCCGCGTGGAAAAATTAGTCTGGATATAGTCTAGCGAAGTGTATCCAGACTACATCCATACTATATCCAGATGGTCTTTTCCACTAGGGATGTTAAAATTATTTTACTAAAGTCGAAAAATCAAATTTGTTAAATGCATTTGCCGTCACAAGCTTACTCGGATACATAGTAATTTTTAATCAGTTATTTCTTCCGTGTATATTAGTTAGATATAATCAAACATTCTTCATTATGAAAATCTTAGAAGTAATCACAACGACAAAACATAAGTATATCCTATTCCAATTACCACATTCTCATAATCCTGATTACATATAATTAAATTGTCAACTCTATTATTTCATAATTTCAATGAGAGCGCATCTGCGCAAGTACATTTTCCGTTTCGGTAAAAGCATTCGAATTGATCATTTCGTATGGAAAGTATAGCCTGGTGAACAATAAGCAGACAATAAAAGGTATTTTCAAAGTTATCAACTTCACCATCGACTTTCGAAGGCAATGACATGGACAATCGCGTCTCGTCATCTCCAACATCGCGTTTATACGACAACAAGTCCCACTCGAACGGCCGATTATGTCAGACCCGCTTACTAGCGCGTTGGTTTAATCTGATCCCACATTATAACGACAGTCTGGACAGGCTACCGCAGGTATCTCTCGTATAGCAACGGTATATACTCTCATGGTCGGACAGAGCCAGATAGCGATTCGTTCTGTCGCTTCAGGCGTAGGCTACGCTTCTCGCGCTCAACGTTCAGAGGACCACGAGATGAATGGGACCGAATGAATCACGCAAGCCAATTAAGGATTACGTTGGACCACCCCGTCAAAGGTTAGCACGCGGCCGCACCGAAGACGCGTCAACCTTTGCGTGATTTCAGATAAGCTCCTATGTGTTGTCTTATTTATGGTGGTAAACAGAGACACAAGTTTCAACTACTTGCCAACGTAACAGCCTACGAATTCAACGAAAACAACGTAACTACGATTACGTACTACCTACTACTACTAACATTGACTACTGATAATGAGATCACTGCGAATCATTTTAATGAACCCATTAAGCAATTAAACGACTTTACGAACGACGGAAATGAACGTTGACTGGAATTAATCGTTTCATATTACTAATCAGGAAACGATTTATGGTTGACAGAGGAAACAACTATTTCGACAGGAACGAACATCTTTTCCTTTTTTAATTAAGCCATTTACGAGAGTTGACTTTAATTGTCACGCGGGCTCTTTGTTCTTTTCAGTATATATTTCTAATGGACATTATATGTGGATCAGAATGCGACACGTAATGAACAAATGTATTAGATATTACAACATGTATTTATTGAAGTTATAACCAAAATTACCCATTGTAAATATTATTTATCTACACGCAAAATAAAATTACATTAAAAATTACTATACTGTACAGCAGAGCTGTCATAGAAATATTTTGTTTACATTATTACAAATGTGTTTACTTTCAAAATACTAGAATTATAGAAAAGTTTGTGATACGGAATAGCAATTTTTACTATACTGTATGACAAATTTTTCTATAATTCTATTAATTTTAAAGTAAACAGTGCTTATAAAAATGTAAGCAAACTATTTTTATGTCAGCGTTAATGTACGTACAGTATAGTAATTTTTAATGTAATTTAATTTTGCGTGTACATTTGTAAATAAAATTTAACATCTTTAAAACAATTGCAAAGCATTTTTTAAACACAGAATATTTTTCTGCAATTGCGCCACTTTTCCAAACATAATGATTTCAAAATTGTATTATTTCCTGAGTATATACAATAAATATAAACACTATTGTATATAGTCAAATATTTATTGCATTCTTATTTATTCTTCTTTCGATTTAAAGTAACTTTCAATAAGAAAATTCATTTGACCATTTGTTTCACACAATTGTATCAATAATTGTATTAATAACAATATTCAAGAGGAAACTTGAATATTGTCAAAATGAACAGTTGTTAACGCATTATAAACCCGTTTAAATATAGAGATGTATTTTCTATTATTATATGTTTTATTACAATTTTTTATGTTTTTAAATTTTATACTTTTCATACGTTAAACAAGATATGCTGAACTTTTATTATATAAATGAAAATTGTAATCTTATATGTATAGGTATAAAATAAATATTTCATATTTTTTCGTTGCCCAAATTCCGTTTCCGATTTTGGCGCAATTGAATGTCCCCAATTATTTTTTGGGTTCTTATAACTTGTAATTTCATACTACACAGTCATTTTGTACAATTAAATACTTATTTTGAAGTTATGATATATCAATAAAATGCGTATTCAGGCTAAAAATCGGATAGAAGAAGGAAGAAAAGAAAAAATGGAAAAATTAATTTAGTGAAATATCGATTTTGTTAATGTATACATTTTCGTCATATGAGGATAGAAATTGCAGTTTCTCTCACTAGGGAGTTTCAAAGAAGCTGTAATTTCTAAACTATGTAAAAAAAAATGTGATTACAAACATCACCGTCGGTTAGGTTTACAAATTTCGCACGAGAAAGTACATTCCCTCTTACATCTCTACAAGTACGAAATATGCTAATGTAATTTATTTTATAAAGAAGAACAACATTTTCAAACATATTTGTCTTATCGTTTTTATAACAAAAAAAGCGTAACTGTTTAAGCGGACATTTCTTCGTCCTCTTCTCATTTTTTTCTCAATAATTAGACGCTCGACAAGTGTCGATTATCATCTACCGTAATAAAGCGATAGATGATAAGCTAACATTTTCTTTAAATTGTGGCATGCGGGATGTATAACCAAATAAATTTCACAGCCATCAATCAAATTTTTTTATAATATCAGGTGATAATATACTTTACGAGACTGTAGACTTATTGAATCGTGCAAAAACATTTTCTTTTTTGAGTGTAACAGTATACAAATATTTGAATAAATTAAGAAAAATAAAATGAAGACCGGATTTTATAAGGTTATATGCGCTAGAAAGGCCTTTTTCAAATTGAAAAAGTATCTTATTAGCATACTGTCTTAATCGAGATATCTACTACTTCTAAATGTTTTCTTATCCATATGAATGTACACTGGGAAAAATAAAATAGTGAATCGCTATAGTCTTTCAATACTGTAAACCAAAAAAACTAAAACATCTAAACATTTAAATCAACAAGATAAACAAAGTTAACCGAGGAATCTTTTGCCTTTGTCTGTTTCATACGTTTATATGATTGGTTTTTAGTGTGTCCTTATAACGTGATTTCAGTCTTGAAATACTACTGATTCAATAGTTTTTTTCCCCAGTGTGCACTACTGGAAAAAAATCAGTCACGTAACAAGAAATCAAAAATAGCCAACTTTCAAATGGATTGTATTTTGTCAAAACACAAACAAATGGAACAATTCAGCAATTGCTCAATTCAATTGAAAAAAAAACATGTTTTTTAACCGATTTTCGATAAAATTTGTGTAATTTAACAGAGAGTGATTGCAAATTATGGTTTTGTAGTGTGCAATATTCAAAATGTAATTTAAAAGCAGATATGTTACACATATTGTATGGAGATGTTTTGGAATTGTTTTGGGTGTGTTGTGGATATGAAATGTGTGTAATGTATTCGTTCTTATGGAAATGTTACAGAATTTTTATCGTTGTATTATGATTATGTTGTGGGTATGTCATGGGTATGGTATGGGTATAGTATGGGTATCTTAACGGTATCTTAACATACCAATAACATACCACTAACTTTCCCATAACATACCCATGGCATACCCATGTACTTTACAGTTAAAATTAACTTTGACGAATAATTGCAATAAATTATGCAATAATAATAATAAATGTTGTATCATTTACAATAAGAAATCATCCGCTCAAAAAGCAACTTGAAAAAAAATCTTGTCGGCCCGTAAGAAAGTATAATATTATAAAAAGTCTTGTATGTTGGGAAAAAGAAATGGCACATACAAATTGAAAGAATAATAAAACTAAATCTATCCTCTTTATAATTAATAATATAATATTAACACAAACAAAAATAGTTAAATAAATCAATAATTTTCAACCTAACCTGGCAATTTTTGAGACGCAGCTGAGTACAAATATTGGGCAATCTGTGTTTTAAGGTTTATAATATTATGTTTTCTTGCGGGCCGGCAAGATTTTTTTCAAGTTGCTTTTTGACCGCATGGTTTTTTACTGTAAATGATATAATATATTTTTGTTACCATTTTTAAAGGGAAAATTTATTAAGATAAAACGTTGATGGAAATATATTTTTTAGGGAGAATTTTTTGGGATTATTTTTTGAAGGAATTTTTCGGAGGATAAAAAAATAAAATTCTTAAAAAATAAGAGAATACCCTAATAGAACATACCCTTTCATACACGTTGATTCCACGCTGAATCAAGATTCGATAGTGGATTTCACATGGATTCAACGTTGATAAGGGGAGTTTTTCTGTTCGGGTAACCTATTTAAGTGTTATAAAGAATGTAATTGTATGCATCAGAAGTATGTGAGTAACGTTTGTAGGTCATATATTCAAATT
>JABFPJ010005272.1:0-12411 GCA_022817425.1 Gryon sp. ZL-2020
ATATATTTTCGGCAAAAAGTTGTATATTTAATATATATTTCAAATATATTTCTGAAATACAATTGTAAAAATATAAGTAAAAATATATTTTTTACTTATTTTTATATTATATTATTGTAGAATATATGCAAAAATATATTTGCATATAAAAAAATATATTTGAAATATAAAAAAATATATTTGAAATATATTTTCAAATATTTTTTAGCAGCAAAAAGTTATATATTTTGATATATATTTTGACTTATATTTTTTTCCGTACGGGTCCCTCTATTACATCTAATACATATTATGAATTTTACCTGTATTTTTGAAAAATAGAGAATTTTTTTCTAAAATAATGTCATAGATATGTTATAAGGATGTCATAGAGATTGTATCAGGATGTCATAGAAATGTCATAAGGATGTTATAGCGAAATAAGTCATACGAAGCATCTCTGTTTTGGTCCGGGGGAAGCCAGCGCTTCAGCTACTTTAAACAGATTTTCTGGACATGTAGTAGTAATTATTTTCATAATTATTATGCACAGTATCAGTCATGCAATGTTTATTCATGCAACATACTATCGTGCACTATTCTTTTGTGCAATGTTCGATTTTGCACCATATCAGGCGTGCAATATTCAATTATGCACCGTACTATCTTACACCATTTCATTTCTGCACCGTTTAATCCTACATCATATTAGTCGAGAAACGTACGATCGTGCAATGTATCTTTCGTGCACATTGTACAAACAAATAAAGCACGATCGTACGCTGCATGAATGAACATTGCACGATTGATACTGTGCACGATCGAACAGTGCACAAAAGAACAGTGCATGAAAGAAACGTTGAACAATAGAACTGTGCACGATCGTAATCTTGCCAAGATTTCAAAAGATTGAAAGGAAAATAAATGGAGGCTGAAAACGGATTTATAACTGTTTTACACGATACTTTTTTTATTTTGGAGTCCAAATAGAAGATGAACAGAGATCAAGTAGAGATTTAAAATTTCTGAGACTGATAGGAAGCTAAAAAAAGATGTAAAGTTTAATGCGAAGCTGTAAGAAGGACAATTGGAGAACAGATTCCGATTTGCACAATGAAAATAGATTGAAAAGAGGTCGAATGGAAACTTACATTTTGATAGTCGAAGGGAGGATTAATAGTGGACAAATAGAAGTTAAACATGTCTGAAAAGAAACTGACAAGAGATGTAAAATTCTATGCGAGGCTGTAAAGAGAACATTTGGAGGTTAAAAACGAACTTGAACTTTTACAATGGTTGAAAACAGGACTGAAAGAGGTTGAAGAGATTGAAATGCAGTAAAGTAGACTCAAAGTAGGATACAAAAGTTAAAAAGATACGAACAATTCTGACTCGGGTAAATAAAAAGTTATTCAACAATATGAATAATAAATATATCCAAGAGGGACTTAATTAAAGTTCCTATGAAGTCACGATTACCATTTCAGAGGATTAATAATTTTTATTTTAGTATACTATCATTTTTTATTATATATCATATGAAATTCTAATCCGTACTACACAAATGCTACACAGCGAAAAAAATAGTGATAAATTTTATCAAATATGTAATAAACTTTATTCAACTTTTAGTAATGCGGTGACGAGAGCAAGATTCAATTAAACATTTAATTAAAGATTATTGATTTTGTAAAGAATTTTTCATGAATGTTTACTAATTTTTAATGAAAAGTTAAGTAATTTTTCGCAACATCTTGCTTTCGTCATCGCATTACTAAAAGTTGAATAAAATTTATTAAATATTTGATGAGTTTTATTAAAAATTTTCCCCGTGTAAAAGTATATATATAAAATTCATTAGTATTTTCATGCTGTGAAATGTATAAAAACGTGCGTTCATAAAAAGAAAAGCAATAGCATTATAATGTTAAAAATTTAATTTGTAATCAAGTTAAATTATTCAATAAAACGGTAAACACTAACACGTTATTAATTCTGACATCTGGAAAGTTTCATTTGTATTATTGGTTGATGTAAAAAATGCTATATGTATGTTTTTATTTTGTTATTATTAACTTTATCATTATTATCACTATTGTTATTATTATTCACAAAAACGAACACGTTAATTGACATAGCAACCCATTTTTTATCCAGTCACATTTATGTTTCAACGAAATTTGATAATATTTTGGGGTATATTGATTATACGCTACTACGTAATCAGATATGTAATCTCGGTTGTTGAAAATCACGCACGGCATCAAAAATTGGTTAACAGAGCGTTGTTTTCGTCCGCGCTTTTTCGTCGCCCATTAACACCATTTTGGCAAATTAAACATGAAAGTCGGCCTTTTGCGCTGGGGGAATTAGCCATTTCAATTAAATTTTCCTTTTTCGATGTTACTCGTCGACGAGTGAACGCGCGCGCACATGCTTCTCTTGCGCGCGCGATATTATTCTTCTTGAGCTCCGTTCCGAGTAATCGTATTACAACTTTGCTGAGGCTGAATTTTATTTATGGAAAACGGGGAGGGAGAGAGAAAAACAGACTGTAAAGAAATAACGAGGACAAAAGAGTGTGAAAGCATGAGGAGCGGAAAAAAGAAGGATAGAAAAAAAGAAAGAAAGAAACTAGGAGAGACGGCGCCGTGATTTTCTTGTTCGGGGGTTGAACGCTGGGCTCATCACGTTTGCACAAAAGGTGCTTTCAACAAAAGAGTAATACCGTTAAAAACAAGTAACAAGGATAATCTTCTTATGATATTACCGTGCACTTCTTTAAAGATCTTTATTTTTATGCGACATGAAATTGAAGGTCACTCGTGCTTACAAAAGTAGGTCACACTTAAGTGTTGCATATATATTTTTGTTATGTAAATTGCATAAAATTTAAATTTCTCAATATGTATGTATACGTTTTAAATACAAATATACAAATGTGCAGTTTATATAAATAGACAAAAGAATAATTATGATTTTATAAAATAAAAATTTGTATTCAATTCGACTGATTAATATCTTAATTCAATTTGTAAGAACAAAATAAAAAAGTACTTTGACAAATATAACTCATTTAAATAGATTGTATAATATACTTAATTTCAAGTAACATGTGATAATGTAGTTATTTAAAACATAAATCGATCAGAGATGCGTAACATAAGTTTTTTGTAATCAAATACTGAAAATTATGGAAATATAAAATTTGATTTCACATATTTATTAACAAGCTCTAAATATAGCTAATATCAATAAAAAAATAAGAATAAAATAACAAAAAAGTTTTAGTCAAAAAGTAATTTAAAAATTTGTGAATGTTTAGATTATTTTTATCTATGCAATTCAAGCATATATTGAATATTTTCAAAAATAAACTTACAAATGGAATCATTTAATAGAGTTACTGTATGACTTACTAAATAAAAAGAACATTTTTATTTATTTTCAAGATATAAAACATTTACATTGTTTTCCACATATTGTATGAGTGTTCGATTGAAAATGTTTGAAACAAATTTAGTTTGAATAAAAATTAATAATATATAAACAGATTTTTCTAATAACATTGTCATTTTAGAGGAAAATGAAAAGACTCATTTAAGATGTGATAAATCCTAAAATAAGAAAAATATTAAATTGTACACTTTGATAATCTTAAATAACTTTCCTACCGTAATACAAACCGTTGACAGTTAATTATGATTTTGAAAAATTCACGTATGTAGTTCTTAGTGTAATTTATTAATTATAGCTGTGTAATGAAAACCCAATTACGATAATGATTTTTCTTCCATTAAGATGATAATGAATATCAAATGTACAGTACAGAGAGAACACATTTTTGGAGCAAACTTGGTAATAAAAGAAGAAAGTATTTTATCATTCGGTTAGCTGCGATAAAAATGCAAATTTTTATCATAAAGTAGCGCGTGTAATGTTAAATACATGTCCCTTTAGCATATACACATTATTTTAGGTAATTAATTTGATTGGTAATGAATATTCAACACAACATTAATAAAAAGGGACTGAACATTTGTGAAGTGTAAAGATAAAATATTATAAGAAGAGACACGATAGTGTTTCTAGCCCAGAGATGGGCACATGACATTACAAACTGAAATAATAAATAGGACTTTCTCAAGATAAATAAGGATAGTTAATTATATGTACTTCTTTGTTCATCCTACACTACGACAATTTTTTATCTTTATATTTGTAATGCAATGTGCCCATCTCTGTTCTGGCCAAGTAAAAAAAAAGATTTTCAAAATTTGGTTGTTTTAATAAGATCTTAAAAAGTATCCATCAATGTTTGAGCTAGCTATGACATCAATAGCTATGACTTAAAAAATTTTTTTTCTAAACATCAAATGAATATATCGCAAAAATATAAAACCTACAAACAAATAAACAAACAAACAAGCAAGCAAGCAAACAAACAAACATCCATACATTCATATTTATATTTTAGTAGGATATACAATTTTTATAAAATTACTAGCTGAATCACCGGCTTCGCCCGGCAAAAAGTCTATGACCCCTTCTTCATGACCGCCTATCACGCCCAGCAAAATTCCTAGCTTCATCCGAGGTATCTCTATAAACTCTTTATGAGCCTTTTATGGACGCCCTACAAACTCCCTATAAACTTCCTGTAAACTCCCTATAAGATCCCTATAAACTCGCTTTAATCTCCCTATAAACTCCCTTTAATTTCTATTTAAACTCCGTATAAACCGCTATGACACCACTTAAGACATTCCCTATGTCATACCCTATGACATCCTTTTTTTTCAGACTGCTTTTTAGCAGGAATCAGACCGCTTTTCAGCAACAATCCTACCGCTTTTCAGCAGAAATCACCGCTTTTCAGCAGCAATCGGGCCGCTTTCCAGCAGACCCAGTCTACCATGACGTGCGTCAAGTTGCTATTTCACGAGAGGAAGCTATTATTGGTCCATGCGATTTTTTCTGCGGTTTTCCTAACGCCTGAGCTCTTTTATGACTTTTGCTGCATAGTTGGAAGCAGCATTCCATTTATCGTGCACTTCTAACATCGCTTGAACAAGATCTTCCGGTGTCACAGTCCGCCCCAGAACCAGAGTGAGTTCCTCGCGTTCTGATGCGAACCGCGGACAAATGAAGAACACATGTTCCACGGTTTCTTCAATACTTTTGCAAGCCGGACAAGCTGGCTCGCTATCCAGTCCAAAACGGTGTAGGTATGCACGGAAACAACCATGTCCCGTAAGCAGTTGGGTGAGGTAGTGATCCATTTCACCATGTTTTCTGCCAATTCACGTGGCGATATCTGGAATCAGGCGGTAAGTCCACCTGCCTTGTTTGGGATTCGTCAATCATTCGAAATGATTGCATAACTGGCAAGGCATTTCTGCGGTAAACACATGATAACTGTTTTGCGTATGCTTTAACAGTCAACACGCTGTTTCCATATTTTCTATATTATTGTACCTTATATTATTTGTTTTTTATCAGCCATAAGGGAAGAATTCTCTCGGCGCCACCTTTAATAATAATAACCAATTATTAGGACCATTTTTTATTGATGGTAATCTTAGCACGCAAAAGTATTTGCTGGCGAACATTCCGGCCAAACATGGTTTCAGCAAGACGGAGCTGCCCCCCTCCCATTACGGACTCGGTGTTCGTAACTACTTTAACACAGTTTTCCCTAATAGATGGATTGGACGAAGAGGGACAATTGAGTGGCTAGCTAGGTCGCCCGATCTGACTCTGTTAGATTTTTTTATAGGGATATACCAAGGATAAGGTGTTCAAAAGTCAGCCGAATGGTTTGCATGATTTGCGTCAACGAATCATTGACGTATCTGATTTAATTCCTCCACAATACTTCGCCAATTCAGTAGAGGCATTTTATCATCGTTTGGCTTCCTGTCTAACGCAAAATGGAGGACATTTTGAACAGTTTATTTAATTCCCCACGATGAAAAGAGGGCTCAGTTAAAAGAAACACCTTATAAGT
Source organism: Gryon sp. ZL-2020 (assembly GCA_022817425.1). NCBI lineage: Eukaryota > Metazoa > Arthropoda > Insecta > Hymenoptera > Scelionidae > Gryon > Gryon sp. ZL-2020. The sequence continues at coordinate 5,990 of JABFPJ010005272.1, forward strand.
GCGAGGCAAGGAGACTCTCTCAAAAAAAGCACCCGGATAATGAGAGCAATTTGTTTTTGTTATTATTATTCTTATTGTTACAACTTCGTATTTTTTCATTTTTTCACTTTTTTACTTCAGTTTGTTATTTTTGGAAATTAAAAAAAAATGTTTTTCTTTTTTTTAGTCCAGTTTATTTTATTTTGCATTTTTGAAAAATGTTTTTAATTTTCTGTTAATTCAAACCTCCGTGGGTGGAGAGGGTTGGAGGGGTTGGAGATTGAACTAAGAATAAATATTATGATTTTTCTGACTTAAAATTTTAACCTGCTAATTTTGTGGCGAAGAATCCAAATCTGCAAAAAATGGGGGTTCCCATTTAAGATTACATAAGAGTACACCTTGAAATGTATTTTTTTATCACGTCAAAGTGGAATAAAAAGATCAAAAAGTGTAAGTTCATATTTCTTTTTTCTTTTTATTCTTATGTACACCAAGAGTGTATATTACTAACACCAGCGTGTACAAATTGAAGAATTTTTTTTACTGTGTACTATCGAAACCAGTATAGATTGTTTTAAATTAAAATTTAATAAATAAAACAAGAAGAAATATAATTGAATTCGAATGAAGATCATAAAAAATAATATTTACATTGTATAGAAAATACCAAGTACAAGCGGTATTGCTTAATGCGTTAAGTTCAACTAATTTTTCTTAGTTTTTTTTCCACGTTTGAAAAAAAACTCTATTCATTATAGCCTTTAAATGTAAAACTGTTTATGTAATTCTAATTTGATATAACAAACTCTTGGTCTTACATTCTTCTAAGACCGAACAAAAAAGAAAATATAGAAAGTGAACAAAGAAAAACTACATCGCACTTTTGTGTCGTCATTTTTAATAAAACCCAGTAAACAAAAAATCAGTTTAATAACTCCAGCGTCATTATTTGAAAAAATAATTTGAAATTTCAAAAGGGTAAAATAAAATTTGCTTAAATTGCTTTTGGTTGATGTCACTCTCTCGTCACTTGTCGTTCGTGTCACTCTCACTTCAAAAATTGTGGCAAATGAGGATCTTTGCCTGACAAATTTAGAAGTACATTGGACGTCAAACGTGAAAAATCTTTTCTTTCAATGCACACACACCTTTGCGTACAATCAAAAGAACGATAGTGACAGGCTCTTTCAGGGTGTTGATTGACACGACGCATAACATGCTACATCAAGACAGAGAAAGCGTAATAGAATAAGAGAGTAGTGGATAGATGGGATAGCAAAAGAAAAGGGGGACAAAAGTATACACACACGTATGGGCATTACATACAGATGTTGGTGGTAATGCATCTCTGTATTCACGAAACGTGCATCTCTTCCTCTCCCTCTTCTCTTCTCTACTAGCCATACACGTTGTATTCATATGTACATATATGTACGCGTGTATCAACCACCAATACATGGGTATATTCGCGCGTACAGAGAGAAAGAGAGAGAGAATGGCAGAAGGAGACAAATAGATGGATATATAGAGTAAAAGAGAGAGAGAGAGAGAGATGGTTTGGGGCATATCGCATACTTGGCGTGGGTATTACCCCTGCCGGAGGATCGCAATGCATACTGAGTAGCCATTCCCCTTTCTCTATTACACGGTCACCTAACGTACATAGAATATCAGATTCTGTAGAAATAACGAATCTATCACCATCTTTGCAGGAGAGCTTTCACCTTTCTTTGCCGCGTTCTTTCTGTTTGACGTTTCATTTTGCAAAATATAAGTCGCGACACTCTGCTACATGCGCAAACACGTGTCGCATTGCGACTCGCAGGTTGTTCGTTATTTCGCTTCAATTATTGTTTGCGCTTACGGGCTGAGAATATATAGATACAATAATAATCAGAGAAAAATAAAAATAACAACAGTAGTTCGAGATCGTATGTAAATAACGATTACAGAGTAGAATTACTGATGAAAAAATTAAAAATTTCTATAAAATTAGTATTTTTATTATATATTATATACAATAAAATATATTATAAATATATATAATACAAATACAATGCTTCTATAAACATTAGATATTTTGAAAATGTATTATATTTTGTTCGATTTTTTTAACCATGTTTAATTGTTTATGAATAGTTTTGCACATTATCTATCATATAATTCAAAATATTATATATTTTTCAGAATCTATGATCTGTGCAATATAACTATAGTCAAAATCAATTAAAAAACAGCTTATACACGCAAAAAACAAAAATATTCATTTTTCCTATTTCCTGGCAGGGTAACTTTAGAGGGACAATATTCCAACAAATTCCACAAAAAATAGGACAAATTTAGTCCTATTTTGTAGATTTTCAATAAAAACATTTCAATGAAGAAAAAATACCCTATTTTTTATTTGAATTTTTATAAATGTCATCCCTCTGGGGTTGATCTGCCAGAAAAAGTAGGAAAAATTGTTATTTTGTTTTTTACGTGCATAATTAATAGGACTCTAATAATATTTTTACAAAGTTTTATATGACATTAATCCCGCGTGGAAAGAAACTAGCTGGTAAATGACCGGAAAATAACTGGAAAATAGCTGGCTATAAAGCAACTGGATAATTTTCTAACTATATATAAAGTTAATATATAGCTGGCAATCACGTGATTAACAAACGGCTGGAAATCGACTAGTGATATCATCCGCGTGATGGCCAGCGTTTAGCTGTGAAATGACCAGATATGAATCATATCATACACAAAAATTTCTCTCTACTTAACAGATATCGTTTAGGCAGAGAACGAGTGGCTGGGTAACCGGGTAGTGAATGGCATTTCAGTGGTTAGAAAAATTGCATATTGGCTGGCAAAATTCTAACCGCCTCTTGATATCCGACAATACGGCAACCATAATGCAGACTTTCTGCAGTCGTTTCATACTAAAGGCTTCAATGGAGTATAGCAGTGTTATTTTCAATTTTATTTTAGAATTGTTTTTGATTTGTATTTAAACATATTAATGATAGTTAATTATTAATAATTCAAAGAATTATAAAGGACATATTAAGGTGTTTTTGTTAATCTTCTTGTTAGGTTTATTTCTGTAACTTTATTAACACAATCACGAAAAGAAAAAAAATGTACGAACCAGAAGTATTGTAAAGAAATCTACCGTAATCAGTGGTTAAAATTTGGGCAACAATAAACTTGTTTCAAATGTTACAAAAATTATTTAAGATTAATTTTGCAGTCGCCGTACGGAATTTATAATTGGTAAAACCACTAGTGGCGCTACATATTGTTTTAAAATTTAGTTTGTGTTCGGTTATACTTATCGCTGCTCGATTGTAATTGTAACTGTTGCCCCATTGCAACTAACTTTTACGTACATGTAACTGTTTTAATTGGAAATGCAATACAGAATAAATCGTACAATTAAATATAAGAAATTAACCAGCGTTTATTTGTAATTTGAATACTATTATTTTTTCTGTGATTATTTTCAGAAAATATGATTTCATTTAAATAAATTAATTGTCAATTAATCAATTGACGTTAATTGAAACTTTATTGCATGAAAATAAACGGATGCATATTTTTGCTGACGTTAATACTATTAAAATTATGAATATATAAATGTTATAAGTACTTTTATAACATTTATATATATAAATTATAAATATTATATTTATAATTAAAATATAAATATTTATATATATAACATTTATATAATATATAATAAGAGAAATTAACTTGTCTAAAGAATTAATTTATATATCAATTTAAAAAATTGATCATCTACGATCTCGAGAATTTATATAATCACTTCAGGTATATGTCTTACGCAATCTCTGTATGGTTTGCATACGACAGTGTGAGGATGTGACAAATTTCAGTCATTACATCTAAAATAAGCTATTGTGTCGAGATTATACTTCAAATTGCAAAACATTCTTATCATATAAAAACTAATTAAAAAATAATTTGGGTAAAACAGTAATTATATTGTAAATCAAATTGCAAATATCGAAATGTGTGAATATCCTTATTTATATAACATACACACTAATACACATTTTGTTTTATTAAAAAATATCTTATATCATCTGTGAAAAGACATATTTTTTGCCGATTATTTAGCGTTACTATCGAGTCATTAAATTCGATTTACTTATATTTGCAAGATCTATCAAAATTACATGAAAACACTATTTGTATTAACGTTACCTTCCTTGATGGCATAGATACGATAAAGCGTAAAATTGATAAATTGTTTTCAAAAATAATAAAAAAATACATGTGAAAACAACCTTATGTACAAAATAGCAATAAATGTGTATTCTTGTTTACGCATGCATAATTTCTTAACGCCATGTAAAATTTTGCATTTGGAAAGGCACGTTTCACGTACTTTTTTACGCTTTTATTTCTTGTTTGTCTTTAGTGAAAATCTAGATTTTTGTTAAAAATGCAAATTTTCTAATTTCAAATTTTTTAACAAAAATCTAGATTTTTGTTAAAAATACCTATTTCTACTTTTTGTCGACTATTTTTTGACATTTTCGTATAAGGTCGCATGGAAGTCCCGAAAAACTAGTAGACTTTACCGAAGTGGTGAAAAATCTGTACGAACATTGAACACGCTTACCACGATTTGCCCGATAAAGATAATGTATTATGACGCATTTGGTGAGAAAACGACGTTATCGTCGGGCGCCTTTATTGCACTTGTAAAGAGGAAAGTAAACGCATCGAAATATAACACATTCAATGGCTGTGTAGTCTTGCAGGAAACACATTAGTAGCGAGGTCGCTTCCTACGTGTGTTTCCTTGATTTGCGTGTATTGGATTTTATGATTCGAAATTATTTTTCAATTATAACATTTCGATATTTACTTCAGCGAATACATTTAGGAGATACTATTTTTATTTTTGAAATGTCGAAGAAATCTCGTCATCTGTTACTTTTTAAGTAATTTAAATTTTATACATAAAAATAAAACTAATCTTAAATGTGAAAGCAATATAAAATCATTTTCTGATATAAATTTACATATGAAAATACAATTTCATACCTAAGATCAGGGCAGAAAAGCACTTTACTTTTCTAGAATGGAAATACCCTCGGATTAAACGCATCGGGCGTAAAAGTAGAATTTTCGGCTTCTCAGAGATTTAAGTTTATTTTATTCCGATCATAAATATGAAAAATTTGTTTCGCATTTCGGGACAAAATGACCTTGATACGTAATGTACTACTTGAAGATTAAAAAAAATTAATATTACAGTTTACGGCACAAGCTAGTTTTTTTGTAATTTGCATTTGCGGTTCCTTTTTGACGTAAAATATTGTTGGCACCATGGGAAGTAAACCTAAATTCTTTTTCTTTCGCGATTACAATCCTCGACTTCAGCCCAAGTGTAAACTTCGCTCGAGAAAAAAAAATGTATGATTTTATCTCCCTTGGTACATAATATACTATTCTAAATTGTGTACTGCAGGAATGTACTTATCTACACGAGAAACAACATGAAGAACTCATGCGCATGCTCCGCATGCATACTTCAGTGCAGCAAATACTATAAGGTGAAATGTTGAAGTTCCCCCCAACTTCTTAATATTGTTCTTTAAAACTAACTAACTAATCTCTTAAAAACGCATAATAAACATAATGTATAGTTTTATTAGACCGCAGCGCATATGCTAATGTAAATTTGTGAAAAATGTATATAAAATTATAAAAACTTATTAGATTGAAATTAATATAACACATGAACCAATAATTATTTTATATTGCAAAACTTTGCAGTAAATTCTTATCAATTATTAATAAAAGAAAGTAGAAAAATTATAAAAAGAAACAATTAAAACTATGAATTTGGTATTGAAAATTGTATCTTACACACAGGGAATTTTTTTGGAATAATTACTATAGTTTACAGCAACGAGGACACATCAAGCATCTTTTTAAATTTATTCCTGCAATTATGGGAAAATTACTTCAATAAACTAACGGATACTTTTGAAGTTCTTAAAGTAAGTAATAGAAAATACGTTACATTTTTCCTATAGTTGCAGGAATAAAACTGAAAACATACTTTATGTGTCCTCGTTGCTGTAAACTATAGTAATTATTCCAAAAAATTTCCCTGTGAGTAATCTTAATATCACTCGGATTTTAAACATTTAATGAAACAGTGAATTTTAATGCTTGATAAGTAAATACAATATTTGCAATTTTGTAATTTATTTATTAATAATATATTCTACAGTTTGATAATTTTTACCAATATTTTAGTATTTTGTGATGGATTTAGACTCTACACAGTAAAAAAAATATTTAAATATTTACACGATTTCGTGTAAAAATACAAATTAATGTCTAAAAAGTGTTAATTGTACACCGATCGGTGTACCAACAGCCAATCATAATTATACTTTAGATAT
>JABFPJ010005273.1:0-12411 GCA_022817425.1 Gryon sp. ZL-2020
CATCTCCGAGGTGAAATATTTTAATAAAATTGTGCGCACTATATTGCTCGATAAAAAATCTATCCCGGAAGAATATAAAAAAAAAAAATTTTTTTCGTGCCTGGAACGTTCCGTACTTCAGCATCATCAATTTTTCAGTCAAGTTTTTTAATACCTAATGTAAAAAAGTGAAATAATACTTGTTCAATATTAAATAAACTTGAAATTACGAAATGAAATGTATACAATTAATGTCATTTTATAATAACATAGAAATAACAATAGAGTATCTGAGTGTTAGAGGACAATTAGAAACTATGAGAACATAAGGAAGAATACAAACTAACAACAAAATAACATTTCATTAGTTGAGTAAATTGTAAAATAAAGTTAAAAAACAAAAAAAACGAACATCGACTTATTATAATGATACCTTTTTTTGAAGACCCTTAGATAAAACAACTCTTGTTCAAAATCGCAAAGTTTCTTTTCTTTTCAGAAACATTATGATTGAATTAAAAGCAAGTTTTTTCGTTAATATTTTTGTTATTTTTATATATTTTATATTTTTATTTTTTTATCATAAAAAATCATATAATGGTGCAACACTGAAAACAAAATTAAATTTGTTAGATTAGTAAAATTGATAAGATATGATATTACATTTAAAGCATATTTAATTTTGTGATAAAATAACTCATTGATTAAACAGAAAAATAATCTGATCTTAAAATAATATCTATCGAACTTTATAATTTACCTCTTCCGACTCGTTCGATCTTTCTGATTTTTGTCTTACATAACTTCTGCTGAAACAAGAGTCCACTTCGATTTCGCTATCTTCGTCTTCATTACATATATCATTTATATTATTATCATCGTTGTTATGGTTATTGTTGTTGTTATTGTTATTGCTATTTTGGTGGTTATTTACTGTTTGAGAATAATGGTTTGATGATGGATTTGAACGTACTGCTGCACGTTCCCAACAAGCTGGTGCAATGTGTCCTCTTCGTCCGCAAAAATCACAATACAAATTTTTGGCAAAGCACGTGGAAAAATTATGATTTGTTTTAGCACAATAATGACAAATCTCTTTCTGACGTTCCTTTTCCGCTTGTTTACGCCCTTTTTTGTTGACATTCTTCTGTTGTGTATTTTTCTTGTTTCTGTTTTTGTTTACATTCCTTTGTTTTTCAGCACAAATTCTCTGCTCTTCTGCAGTCGCAATTTTTAACGCCTCGTTCAATCCAATTCCACCTTTCCTCTTCATTAATAATTCACGTATTCTTGGATTTTGAATTCCCTTGATAAACTGATCTCGTAAAACTTCTTCAAGATTATCATCAAATGAACAATTCAGACACATTTTTTCAAGTCTCAAATTCCATTCTTCAATGCTTTCATTATCCAATTGTTTTAATTCAAAAAACTTTTTTCTTTCCTCAAAATTCCTTTCTGAGTCACGATACTTACTCGAAGCACCAAAATGTACTTTTAATATGTCACTGAGTTCTTCAAAAGTTTTGTTTTTTGGCAGTTGTGGCGCACACAGATGTCGCAAGCGTTCGTAAACATTCCCATCAAGCAATGTCAACAATGCATAAACCTTTTTTTCGTTCGTATAATTGTTCAGTTGAAAAAACATCTTCAACTGTTCTGAGTACAATTCCCAATTATCTTTCTCATAAAATCGTTCATGAAATGTCATGTTGAATAAAATTTCTTTTTTTCAGGTTATCCTTAAATTTTATTATACATTCAATTCATATAATCGACAGCTTATTTTGCTGAACTGTCACAACTGAATGTATATGTTTGAATACATGTTAACTTTTACACAAAATTGCTGATATCTGCAATTTTAACTTGCGCATGCGAACTAACAACATCCATTCTTTTTCAATGACTAATAATCTTATCGTATCGAATAACAGTGCCGATAACTCGTATTCTTTGTTAAGTCTTTAGATTTTCGTATTATAACGCACTGGAACGTTGTAAGTGTAACTTTGTAAAAGCAACAGTTCTAAAAACCAAAAAAAAAAAAAAAATAATAAAAAAATAAATTAATTAAAAAAAATTAAAAACTAAACTAAAGCTTTAATCTGAACAATTCGGAAAAATGACAACCTTAAATGTTCAATTACCAAAGTTTGAAAAAAGTGACGACTGGCTTTTGTATTCTGAACAATTAGAAAATTACTTTCTTCTAAACAATTTGGAAGATGACAAGAAGGTCGCAGTTTTGTTAACAGTTATAAGTCCGAACGTTTATAAGGCATTGCGTGATTCGTGTGAGCCAATTTTGCCAAAGGATAAAACGTATGAACAATTAAATGGTTTACTGAAGATTCACTTTGGAAAAACGACGAAAAAAGTGACGACTAATGTGTTCGAGCAGAGGCGCAAATTTTTTCGCGCCGTACAAGGCGACAAGGAAAATGTCCAACAGTGGCTGGACAGACTTAAAAAAATGTCCACAAGTTGTGCATTTGATTCCAATTCTATGGAGAGTTTATTGCGCGACAAGTTTGTCACTGGTTTAAAGGCGGAAAGTGTTTTTAAGCGGTTAAGTCAAGAAAAGTGTACAATTGATTTGAATTCGGCATTTGATGCTGCAATTAAAGCCGAAGCCATAAAGGAAGGAAAACAAGAAAGTTCGTCGGTGGATTCGGCGAAAAAGGCAATTTGTCGCAGTTGCGGTGAAAAGAATCACGATTTTAAGAAGTGCTGGGAAAAGGGATATTCGTGTGATAATTGTGGCAAAAATGGCCACCTTGCTAAGGCCTGTTATTTGCATAAAGAGAAGGTAACATAATTATTTTTATTATATTTATATTATTTTATTTTTCATTAAATTTGCATTAAATAAACACATTTTTTTAGTTCTTGCAACAGTTTATTTGTAAATAAAAAAGGTGTGAGAAATAGCAAAAAAAATTTTTATAAAATGTTAATTTTTTAATTTTAAAAATTTATTATAAAAAAAAAGTTCTACAAAAAATAAGATAAAAACAAGAATAAAACAAGAAAAAATAAGAATAAAAACAAGAGTTAAATATGTTAAATATTTCTTTTAATCAAAATGTGTAATTATTTTCAGGAAAAAGTGGAAGATTGGACGGATATTAATAATTTATCAAGACATCCATGCAAAGCTGGATATAATAAAAACAAAGTTGGAGTACGTAAGATACATAATAATTAGTTTTTAGTTTGCAAGAGCGTCTTTATAGAATGACTATTTACTTCATTGCATAATAAATAATAAATTACAATTAAAATATCAAATTGAAGCATAATCACGACTATTAAATACACATTATGAAATAAAATTTGTTCGACAATTCTGGCTTATTTAAGTTCTTTCTGAATTTTCTTTAGTCAATTAAAACGGATTGATAGAAAAATTGTACCAATTGAATTAAAATGTTTTTTATTATATACGTGACATACTTACTACGCAATTTATTGTACGTATAGATCTTTCAGACTACTGTTTACTTTTATTACATATGAAACAAAGTTGTAAGAAAATTATTTCGAATATCAATAAAATGCAATATGCATAAAAAAGTTTCATTTTTTATGCCATTTCAAATTTATATATAGCTTTGAAAAATTGATATTAATATTACTTAGTTTATTATTTAATTTTGTTCCTTTATTTCAAACTAAAGATACTAAAAGTAACTAAAAATAGATTGTATTGATATGATGAAAATCAGTTAGAAATAAGTCGTTTTAACTACTTTTTAGTTTTAAAACATATTTTGTTTTACGCACGTTTTCATAATTACAATTTTGAGATACATAAAATATTTTAACATATTTCATAATATCTTTATGAAATATGTATATAAACATAAATATAAAAATAAACATATTTATATTAGTTTATAAAAGCCATTTAATATGAAAGCTATTATTTATTTACAGAAACAGTTGACAGGATCGTGCAATGATTTATCGAATATAAACAAAAAGACATCTCACAGTAAATCATATGTACGTAAAATATATTTACATATGTCTTATTAGTGAACATTTAAATTAATTATTTAACAGTTAAATCTATTGTTTCTAAAGAATGCTTCTTAAAGATACCTTTGTTTTGTTTAAACTGTTTGAAAAAAAGAAAAAATATGAAAAACGGAATATTACGAATTTCAATGTTAAAAGAGAGTTTAAATTAATCTAAAATATATTTTATATTATAATTTTGATTGGTTTTAAATAGGAGAAAAATTTAAATACTGTCCATCTTTCGTGTCCGCAACCGCCAGTTTCTCCAACGTCTAATGTTCCGGTAACGAGAGTGGATAACCACATGCCACAAAAGCCTCAAGTAATTATATAACAATAAAAAACGCATAAATTAAAATTATCAATTTTACAAATAATTGGATATAATAGTATTTTATATAGTAAATACAAAACTTATGTTTTATTCAAATTATACGTTTTTCGAGAAAATTACTTAAATAAGTTTGTTTAAATAAAATCAGTTTTTTTAGGTCAAATATGAAACTCGCGCAAATTCTTATAACTATCCAAACTATTCAGCGAATCAAAAGAAATTTTCAAAGAAATCACCAACTAAGGATGAGGATCAGGTGAGTACTTAAAAATGAATACTTTTTTTAGATTCGATAAAAATTAAACAACTTTTTTCTTTTTCAGTGCACGATCTCTTAATTTTAAAAGGGAACATTACAGTTTTACTTGAAGTTTAACATAAAGTAGTATCGTAAGAAAAAATGAAAACCTAAACTTATATACTTAATAATTATTTTGATACATTCTAAATTAGGAATATATTAACTTAGATATTATATATTAACTTTGAACATTTACAGTAGAAATATCTTTTTATGTTATTATGCACCATTTTTATGTTTATTCTTTTAGATATAAGTTCACAAAAGGCAAAATTTTTCCGATTTCAAATTAGAAAAATTTCGTTGAATTTAATTGTTTGATTAATAAACTAGGGTTGAGATGATTTAAATCAAAAGATTTAAATCATTGATTTAAATCGCGATTTAAATGAAATGATTTTTTTGAAAAAAAAATCAATGATTTTAATGAAAAAGTATTTTATTTACAAAAAATCAAAAACTTTTTTGACCTACAATTAAAACTATGCAATAACTATAATTGAAATCATTTTAAAAATTATTTATATAGCAAATTATTAATTGATTTTGATTATTTATACAAGTCACGAAAAATTAGTTGTTCAAAAAAAGCAAATTGCGAGAAGAATTTTGTTAATGAAAGTTCAAATATATCGATATCAAAGTTGAAGATCAAAATTGAAGATTTAACTGAAGAAGATTAAGAAAAATAAAGAAAATAATAATAAAATAAGAAAAATAAGAAAACTAATAAAATTAACAAAACTAAGATAACTTACTTAAAGAAACAGAAAACTATGAACACGAAATAATAAAAGAAAACTAATAAAAGTAAGAAAATTACAAACAAACTCAAATAAGAAAAGTAAGAAAACGAACAAAATTAACAAAACTAATTAAAAAATTAAAATTATGTAAAACTAATTAAAATGAGAAAACTAAGAAAATTAACAAAATCAAGAAAACTAAAAAAAGTAACTAAAATAAGAAAATAAGAAAAGTAAGAAAACTAAGAAGATAAGAAACTAAGAAAGTTAAGAAAACTAACTTAAATAAGAAAATTAGAAAAAATAAATTTAATTGACTAAAAATTAAATTTATTTACCCATATTTTTAATATATTGATTTACATCGGATTTAAATCTGATTTCAATCAAAAAAATCGATTTTTTTTATTTTTTGAACAAAATCGTGATTTTTATCAACCCTATAATAAAATAACAAATTCAAATAGTTGATAATTTATTGAATCATTATACGATTAACATATAATATTGCAAACAATATTAAAAATAAGTCAATATTTCATTATAAAAATATCAAAAAATATTATAAATATATAACAAAAACGTAATTCGTCAAAACTGTTCAATTCAGCATTGAAATGAGAAGTTTTTTCCATGATCCAGTACAATCGCTCTGAAACATAACATTTTGAATCAGTATTATGTTAAATTACAATAAGTTCAAATATGCACAGATTTATACGAATAACGATATTTATAGATATATGTTATTTTTGTTAGTTCAGCACACGAAGATTGTCATTCAGTCCTGAAGAAAAGTTTGAAAATGTTTTACGATGAAAATCCATTAATTTACGAGTTTGATCAATAGATTTTTAAAGTCACCACTGCAATCGCTCTGCAAAAGCAAATGAATGGAAGTTAAACACATACAAGAAAAAGTGTACAAAAATCGATATAATTGCGAAAAGTAGACAAATTGTTCTGTTTTTTATAGTTCTTGTAATGTTATTTAGTAAAAGCTTCGTTATTTGATGTAGAAAATGCACATTTCTGACTTTCCAGTAAAAATAAATTTTTAGATAGAACATGTTAGTGAACAAAAAGAAGTTATTATTTTTGCATTAATATTAGCTGTACTTACATCAATATCCCCTGCGAGAGATCTTCCATACATTCTTTCATAAGCTTCTTTAATTCCTTCTAAATCAATTTCTGAACGCGTTACAATGATTCGTATCAATGTTTTGTCGTTGGTTCCAACTCCGCACATCGCATCGTGAAGTTGCTCAGCAAAATAAGTCATTTTATTGCGAGCACATTTTACTGTAAAAATTAAATTATAAAATTCGATTTTCATCTTTTATTCGTAATTTCACACGAAAATGAAAAAATAAGTATAAAAATATATTTCCGGAAAAAATTTAGACTAAAATATATATTAAATATATAATATATATATGAAATATATATTTAATGTATATATTTCTAATATATATATATAGTTAAAATATAAAATACAAATTATTTAAAATATATTTTTATATAAAATTTAAATTAAATGTTTTTTTTACATATATGTTATTTTATATTTATATTATTTATTTAAAAAAATATTTTAATTTGAATTACCAACTGCCAAATAGCCATTTTCCAAAGATCCCGAAAATTCCCTCTTAATTGCATCCTCAATTGTGGTTCCCGACATTTCTTCGTATTTTTCAAAAATCTTACGCAATTGCGGAAAACTTTTGGTTATAAGAATCGCGTTGAAAGTACTTTCGTCGGTGCCCCATTGACCTTCTCCAGCGTCAATGAGTTCTTTAGCAACTGCAGCAGCCGCTGCTTCGTCAATTTCCACGTCTTCATTTCTCGCTCCCTTAAAAGTTAATTACAACCATCAGATAGGATATATCTATTTTTCAATATAATTTGGCTTTAAAAATAAAATAGTTTTAACAAAATAAACATTGTATTTTTTCGATTTCTTGGATGATTATAATCTTTTGTTTAACTAATTATTTGAGTAATTTTTTAATATTTAAACAAATTTTTATAAATTGTTTATTTATAACATAATGCAAAGTATGAAGAAAACATTTTTTTGTTAAATTTTAAAAATCATTTACTCAAAGATTTTGAAGTTATTTTTAGATTTATAAATTCTTTTTATGTATAAAACATTAATTTTACTTTTGTTAAATAAAATTTTTTTTTTTAATAAGAATCAAAACTTACACAACACATGGACACCAATAATCTTTCAAAATTTCCAGAAGTATCGCTTTTTAAATCATCCTCCAATTCAGAGTCAAACACTGAAATGAAAAAATAATTAATATCTTAATTTTCAATTACTGAAAATAAAATATTAAGTTTTTTTGAAATTTGCACAATTTTATAAAAATTTAAATAAAATTTAAGAAATATTTCTTAAAATTATATAAATTACGTTATTTCTTGAAAAAAAAAAAAAAAAAATTAACTATTCCTCTTTAATTCTCTCTCATTTTCCTAATTGAAAATAGGAAAACTAACGTGTTTCAGAGTAAATATAAATTACGTTAATGCATTTTTTGCACGAAACACTGCAATTACTATAATTTTGCATCCACAAAATAGAAAATAATTTCACATTATTCTACACTTACGTTCCTTGTAAACTGCAGCGATCGATTTTATGATTTGATTATTGAATGAGGCTAAAACTTCGATAATAGTGTTTTCATCAGTACCCACGCCCGAAATTGCATCGTGCAATTCGCGTGCATAAAATTCCGACAAAGACGTCATCAGCGCGACTATGGCATTTTCAAAATTGCCGCCCAATTCGGATTTGAGTTCGTCGATTAAGTCCTTGCCGAACATAGTCTTGAACTTGTCGGCAATTTGCAATCGCTGACTTATTGTTCGTCGTCCGAGGATATCAATTATCGCTTTCTCGTCGGTTCCGATACCCGTTATTGCCGATCGTAAAATTTTTGCATCCTCTTCCGGATCGAATGGTTCCGCTGGATAAACAGTCGGACAATACTAAAAGTTGATATTACATTTATTATTTTACTTTTTTATATTATTTTTTAAATTTTTATTATTTTTTTATTTTGTATTTATTATTTTTTTAAATTTATTTTTATTTTTTATTATTACTTTGTTATAATTTATTAATTTTTGATACTACTATTAAGTATTAACTGAAATATAAAAAAGTTAAAAATTAGAAAATATGAAACTATAAAATAAGCGCATATTTTACAGCTTTAATAAATGTGTTATGATTTTATAAATTATATATTTTGTCTGTTTTATGTTTGATTTTACATAATCAGACAATTATTATTATTATTTAATATTTATATATTTATTATTTATTTATTTATTTATTTATTTATTTATTTATTGTTTATTATCATTATTATTATTTATTATTTTATTATTATTATTATTATTTTTATAGCAAAAAAATAAAAACTACTTACTTCAGTGTTTCGACGATTAGCCATTGCTGGAATCTGAAATTAGTTAAAAAAATGTTAAAAATTTGATTATATATTTGATTTTGCATTTTTTTCATATTTTTGTCAGTATAAGTAATGAGAAAACTTTAGCAAATGATTCCGGTAATATTAGTTTAATATCATGTCACGTATTACAATTGTATGTGACAAAATTAAAACATTTTATTACTTCATCACATTGGAAATATCAAGTGATGTCATTTTATCATTTACATTTTACCATTATATTAATTTTATTTAATACAAAATTAGATTAATTAACTTTAAGTAAAAAAGAATATTAATCAGAAATATTTAGTATATTAAAATTATTATTAACTATTTCCAAAAAAGAAAAAAAATCCAAAAATTGTTGTTTTGGAAATTTTTTGAAAAATTTTTTTATTTTTTTAATAATATTAATTAACAAAAAAGCAAAAATTAATATAATTAAAAAGCATAAACAAATAATTTTATTATTAAAAAAAGTAAAAAATACGCATTTTAATTCAGAAAGTAATTGAAAAGTAATTGAATTTGTAATTATTTTTAATTTTTAATCAATTTTTAAAACTTAATATAAATAATTGATTAATTATTATTTTTACTCATTTCTGCGAATGAGCATTTTTAATATCCCGAAATGTTTGTCTTTTAAATTCTTCATCCCTAAAATTCAGTCAACTTTAGTGATTAAATCTTTACAAAAACTTACCTTTAAGTTCTCGCGAGCACAAAGTTACGCGAAACTTTGAATGTGCGTCGTTCGTTTGGATGTTGCGGAGAAGCACCGTGCACTACCCTTGGGACTTGACTGCAACTTGCAGTATGCAACTTTAGTTTAGCTGCTGGGAGCGTCATGACGATGACGTGTTTTTTTATGGTAGGGAGTGTCAGAAAGACAGATGAAGTTGAGTGAACAAATTGCACTGTAGAGAAAATCATTTTCCAATTCGATACAATGCTTTTTGTAATTATTGCAATTAAGAGGAAAGTCCGGATATAAAAATCGTCAAAGTGAATTTAGCTTTTCATAATTTCAGTTGATTTACTTTTGGTGTTAGTTTGATTAAGTTCGGACAATTTTTAAATTTGAAAATATGATATATTAAATTATATATTAATATATTTTTTTATATATAAAAAATGTAAATTTTATATACAAAAATATTTTACAAATATATTATATATATTTGTTCGATATATATATATATAAGTATTTTTTGCCAGAAATATATTTTCAAGCCAAGAATATATTTATATATATATTTTTGAAATATATTTTAGTTCCTAAGGTTATTATATTATATTAAATACAAAAATTAAACAAAAAAACATTAAAATTAAAAAAAAGTCAAATTTGCGATTTTTATTTTAAAATTTAAGTAAAGTATGTTTGATAATTAAAAACGATTGATCATTTCATGGGTAAAAATTATTTTTAAAAAATAATGATAAAATGAAAATGAAAAATGTTTAGTAGAAAATTATATGTATGTATTATTTAAAAAAATAAAGTATGCAAATTTGTGAATGTCTCATTGATTTTATACATGTACTTATAATTCTTGATTCATGAGACAATACTGCGATGATGACGTAAACTATATAGAATTGCATTCCTTTGATGTTTAGACATCATATATGGAAATAGACAAATTGATTCATAAACTTATGAATGAATTATTACTGAAAAATGGAGAAACTCATTTTTCAAGGAAAATGTAATTTATTAATATAAAAAAATTGATCTCTTATCTGAGATTTGAACTCGTGTTTCTAAAGATACTGAGTTTTTAATTTATGTTTTAATTCTAAAAGAAAAATGTTTTTATATGATAATTGCATCAAATTCAACTGAAAATGAAATAAAAAATGTAAAATATATTGAAAAATGTTGGCATTTTACATGAGAAAGCAAATCTAAAATAAAAAGAATCTTAATTTCAAAAATTGTAAAAACATAAAAATGCAATTTTAGTTTTCAATTTTTATTTTCTCATAAAGTAAAGGAAACTGTGATATCGATTTCCCGTTACTTTGATATTACATTACAATTCGTCAGATGGCGTTAGTTGTTCAAAATATTAACTAAAAATTGCATATTCAAAAAACAATATAAAAATATCACGTTTCATTTCAACTCCATAAATTTTATACAAATAAACAATTTCATTGTACAATAAAATATATTTTCAAAAATAATTTCTGAAATAACTTAAAAATATTTTCAAAAAAATATACATTTTAATAAAAAAAAATATATGTAAAATAAATATTTTATACAAAAATTTTAATGTTAATTAAAAACAATTTTTTGCGACAGAATTTCATATAAAATTTCGATATTTCATTACATAACTGCATAATTTATCGACCGAAAAATAATTGAAGTTACATACGAGATACGCCTGTCCGATATAGTTTGTCAAGATTTTTGAATCAGGATATCTACGTGTATAAAATCTAACGATAATATCAGCACAAACGATCTATCAATGAAATAATGCGGTGACTAAATTATGATATCACATTTGCAGCAGACAATGTTGTATATTGTTATATTGTTACCAAGTGCTTTAGGAGTGGCATTTGCTCCTATAAATCACAGCGTTGTTCGTTATCAACAAAAATATCGAAAGATAACAAATATGCAGAAACAAAATTGCATCAAATTGAGCAAAAGTTAAAAAAATGATATGGAAAGTAGCGCCAGTTTCTATTCTTAAATAAAATATTGTTATTATGAATATTTTTTCCAAAATTGGTGCTTTTTAACATATTTTATTTCATTTTTGTTTTAAAGTCAGAAAGAAATCAAAAGGAAATGAAAAATAAAAATGATATAAAAACGATAAATATATTGCGAATATATTCTTAATATATTCTCTTACAATGGGAATATTTTGAAAATATAAAAAATATGTAAGTTTTTGTCGCTTAAATATATGCAAAAATATATTTAAGTTTGTAGAAATATATGCAAAAAATATTTTTGCATATATGTGAGCGGCAAAAAATATATTTTCAATATATTTTACGACTATTTTTGAACAAATACATTTTTAATATATTTTAAATATATTGATGATATATTCACAGTATTGATACATTGATAATATATTCATGATATATTCTCAATATATTAAATAAAATTCAAAAAGAAACTAGGAAATGAAAAATGAAAATGATATAAAAATCCTAGTAAAACGATATATTGCGGATATATTGTTGATATATTCTGAATATATAAAAATATAATCTTAATATATTCATAATACATTCTCAATATATTCGTATTATATTTTTAATATATCCTAAATATATTCATGATATATTCATAATACATTCATAATATATAATATATTCGTAATATATTTTTAATATATTTTTTAATAGAGGAACATATTCCAAATATGTTAAAAATATATTCACGATATAATGCCCAGAAAGTAAATTTGGAGCATTTTTTAAATATATCAAAAATATATTATGAATATATTGACAATATATTAAAAATACATTATGATTATATTATGAATATAT
>JABFPJ010005274.1:0-12410 GCA_022817425.1 Gryon sp. ZL-2020
ATGTGCACAATTTATAATAACAAATATGAACAACAATAATACTTCAGATGTGACAGGGAAAAAGCAAAGATTATGAGTTTGTTCCGATTGAAATAAAAATAAAATGAAAACAAGTTGAATTATAAATTATTTGCATCTTATACGCTTTTTCAAGCACACAGAATTCAATTATTAAAAAATGAACCACTTGATTAAAACATTCATTATTTGTTGGTCTCGCAAGCCTCTATAATAAAGTTACGGTATCACAAATATGTATGCACATGTTGCGCATTATTAAACAACAAACTCGAAAGAATACAATGGGGTTCCATCATTATTTATACATTATAATAACTGTGTAACCGTTATTCCGAATGCGATCAAATTATTATATTGATTAAATATTCAGTGGATGAAGTGACATTTCAAACAAAATTCGTGTGACATTTAAATGAGTAAAAATGCGCGCATCATTTTAATTATTCATTATTACCTTCTGCGGTCGTCGCTTTCCACAAATTCTATTTTAACAAATAGAGCATTCCAAAAAAAGAATAAAGAAGAAGATAATCATTCAAATAAAAAAAAATAATAAAAAGTATATTTATAAGCATGTGAAATGTAAATTATCCATCCATTAATATAAAATCCGTGTTACCCACAAAGATGACCAATATGCGCCAAGTATTGTTAGATAAAATGCGCAATGGCAAATTGAAGTGAATAAAATTGTTAATTAAAAAGAGAAAGCTACATAATAATATAAATGTCAAAATCATAGAATTGGTTATAATATAAAAAACATATGTTTGATACATGAAGTTTTCAACATTGAATTTTAAGGAATAAAATAATAATTTGAGAAGGTAATTAAAATATCTGCAAGTTGGACATTAATTCATTTTAATAAAAAGTAATAAAATATTATAAATCAAGAGGCCCGGGGCGCGCGATCTAGTACAAATAAATAATGAAATGTAATACAACTGAAGTCAAAAGGAGAGGTGGACAAAATGTCGATCAGCTGATGTCCGCATCCGGTTCGCGTTCATCTGGTTTCGGTGGTTGCGCAGCGCTAGCGCCTCTTGTTCCACTTTGTTTCCTCTATTCCGCAAAATGGTAGATGAAGCGGCTGACAGGTTCGTACAATTTCTATTAAAAATAATAACATTTGCCATCTCAAAAGAATCTTCATTTCACATTTTTCGTTGTCATTAATAGTCGTAATTGCATTTACCAATATAACCTTCAAAATGTAATCAACGCATCACGCAAAAATGCACAGTTAACCGCGCTTAATGTCTATTTGCATAAACTCGCCTAAAAAGTGTATGAAAGACAATTTTTTTGATCATCAAAATTAAGTTATTCAATTAATGCACTTGTGCATTTTTATTTTCGCTCAAGTGAAGCATTCACATAAGATTTAACATAACAATGAATGTATACAAATCAATCATTTGTGCCAATATCTTAGATTGCATACAAATATTATTCACTCGGTTATTGTATTGAACTGATTAGAGTTGTTGTGACATACTTAAGTTGCACAAAATTGAATGGGATAAGAAAAAGAGGAAAATGACAAGAAGCCGGGCCGGGCCGGTGACGATGTGTTGCTTCTTACATAACACGCAACCAAAATTGATGTGTGAATTATTGATTATCTAAAAGTGACGTCAAGTGTTTTTAAAATATATCATTTTGGACGTAATTTATGGAACAAAGTTGTTATTATTATAGTTAAATTATTTGTTTGTTTGTTACAGGGAAAATTCAAATGTGTTTATCATTAGAGAGGTTTACGACAGCGAAAATGCTCATGAGGCATTTGAGTACGAGTTGGAACGTGCTCTGGAGTCCGAGTATAGCCTAATCGTAATAGAACCAACCAAGTTGGGAGATGAAACATCCAGGTGGATAGCCGTCGGTAATTGTCTTCATAAGACAGCGGCTTTGACTGGTTTGGCAGCGATAGTTAGTGGTATGTTTTTATTGTACACTTGATCATAGATACATACATCAGCTCATCAGTTTCATCATGTTCCATTTGTTTCATTTTCTTCCCACTTTTATCTCAAAATCATATTCAATAAAAGCAAAAATAATGCGTACTTACGTTTTATTGCACAATTCATCAAGTTGTTTTCTACTTTTTTTTTCTTTAATTGCTAAATTATTATAATAATTTCATTAAATGAATTCAAATGTATTTCATTTCATTTCAAATGTATACATTTAACCAAAAAATACACGTTTTATGTTGATGTTTCTTAACTAAAGAATAATCGACTTTAATTCAATGAACCACTTAATACTAAACCTTTATATAAAATCATACAAAATCATATTTATAGTACTACTGTATCTGATGAACACTAAAACAAACGTATTATTTTTCATAGGTTTAATTTGGAAGGACAGGGCATATATATGCGGTTCATTTGGTTGCATAGCATTTGTAACGTGCGGATTGTATACTGTTTCTTGGCAATTTGATCCATGTTGTCAATATCAAGTAGAAACCGATACAAGCAAATTGCCACACATGGAGTTACTGGCTGTATTAGGTCCATCCTCGCCAACGTTCCTAGTTAGAAAGGATGACAGAAGAAGACGAATTTTACACACATCACTTACTCTAATGGCACTAGGAATCAGTGCCTGGAGAGTCTATCAAGCTCTTAAATGAACATTTTAGTTTGATTAACTAAATGAAAAGGTAGGATGCATAACAAATTGAAATTAAGATGAACCGCAAACATAGACAAAAAAAGTCCAATCAACTTATTAACAGTCTCTGTTTTTTCTACGTATATATATAATTCACAATTAGATTCCATATTTTTCAATATGATTGTTTGTAATAAGATTCCTCACCAATGAGTTTCTTTTACTCGGTTTTGTGACGTCCAGTTGCTCAATTTTGATTCATGATTGATTCTATAAATATTGTACTGTCAATGCAATTGATTTTACATTTAAGATATGGATTAAAATATGAACGTAAATTTTAAATTGTACATGAATTATCACTGAATTGGGAAAAATACAATTTGACACAATCATCCAAAAAATATTTACATAAACTGCCAGTGCATTAATTTGTATTTTTTCAACTTTCTAATTATTTGATTGAACATTATATTTTTAGGTTATACTATATATGTATAAATGAAAGTACTGGTCCCAAAAGTAGAATTACGCATGAAATAGAGAAACATTATTTACGCGCTTTCCGTTAAATACTCCATGACAATGAGGACCAATGGACCAGAGTTATTACAAGTTAATTGTAACTAGCAACAGATACGCAAAGCTCTCCGAGAAACAAACGTTCTTCGATCAATTTTTGCATGAACGAAATGATATTTTTGATTAGAAAAAAAAAAAAAAAAAAAAAAACTCACACACACACACATTCGAAAAATGAACAAAAATATCATTCTGTGAGCAAATTTGGGTAATCGTTTAATTTAAATGACTACTTGTTTGCAACCAATGTTACTAATGCAAAGAAAACAAATATTTTTAATTATTAAACTTACTGTTGGAATATTATTCGTCTTGTTTATTGTTTTTCCCACACTGCCAATACTACACCGTGTCAAGTAACAATAACAAATGAACAAAAAGTCTATTGAACAAGTGCAAATCCTGACAACTACAAAAATATTTTCCTAATATTATTAATAATAATATAAACGAATTAATATTGAACGCAAACATTTTAAACTGTATTGTAATAATTGTATTCTTCCTGGTTCATACAAATAAATTCTAACTGTTAATTAATATTATTTAAAATTTCGAATACGTTAGTCTTCAACAAAATTTACATTATAATATAATAATGAATAAAGTTTTCAAAAGTGTAACAGTTTTAATGAGATCATTTCCAAAAAGAAATGTATTCTCAAGAGTATTCTCATTTCTGAAATAGTATTTTTAAAGAATGTAATACATGCAAAATAGCCGTCAAAAAATGCAAAATTATTGCTAGTATTAAACAAGCATTTGTCATAATCATTGATGCTTCACTGTCATCTTTATGAAAGCCCTAATTACGTACTAAATAGATTATTTTCAGCGAATTAACATTATATAAAGAAAAAAAAAACAAATTTATGTATATATTCAAATAAAAGTGTAATTGGAACGAATAATAGCAATATTTTCATAAATAAATTATCAAATAATTTAATATATAAATTCTATTTTTCAAATAATTAAATGTATAAATAATAGAAAAATTAAAATTATTTTCAAAAATAGACGTATTGTTCATAGAATAATAATCTTGATAATAAAACATTATTTTGTAACATTTTTATTTAAACATTAATTGAATTATAAATCAAAGTCAGTAGAACAAATATGCAGATTTCTGTTCCATCATGAACGGAAAAATATCAAACCAAAAACGTGTAAACGTGTAACCACTGTGTTTAAATAATCCACTTAACGTCATGATCCACATAATTGAAATAAAATAGGACATTCAAAAATGTACGTAATTTTCTCATGAAAAATATGAGTCTGTATATAACATTGTTATACAGTGTGCCTGATATCACTTGAGAGTATCTGATTAATTTGCATTTTTCATTGCATTTCTGTTAACCTTTTTTGTCTTTTTTCAATAATCACTTTTTTTGTTCTTGTCAAAGAATTGTACATAATGAGATATAGTTGTAACTGTTGCTTTAAACAATGAATTTCAAGTGGTTTATTGTTACCCTATAGACACCATTTAGGTGTTAATTTATGAAGCATTTTCAAGGTATAGAGGACACATTGATGAAAATTATATATTATGCTTCAATCGAACGTCATGTAAGCGTATTATATTAAATAAAATGTACATAGTGTAAACATGTTAGACATATAAAACATGGAATAATAAAAATAAAATATAGTTTTAAAAAATGAACGCTTTCAATTATTTGATTAGTATTAATCCTATTGACAATCTTTTTTTTTTTTTTATCAAGTGCTATTTTGTATCCTTATAGCTGTAGCTCCTATATAAAAGAAGTACGTACAATTGTATGCACAATAAATATTACGTAAGGTTTTTGCGTAATTTTTACGTAATTTTGGACATCAAAACCGTACGTAATATTATGCGTAAAATTGTACATATTTCTGTACTTATTTTATTATATAAAAAACAAGGTAACAGAAAAGATCCGCAGTTATATAAATTGTGTATATAAATGGCGTATATAAATTGTATATATATAAATTTGCTTTTTAAACTGGAAATTGCTAACTAGAAATGATGTTAGAAAAAGCCCGGGAATTTGATGAAACATGCAATTGTGAAATGTGTGAGGAATTATGCAGATGGCGCATCGAGTGGCGCTTTACACGCAAAGGCAGACACAACAATCGTGTTCTGTTGCACAACGACAACGCGCGTCAAAGAATATATGAGTTGAATGCTTTGCACGTTATTTATCATTTGTTCGTATTTGAGATGAGTTGTGATGCTTTTGGCGTAAGCATGTGATTCATAAACTATAAACATTTTAAGTCTATATCTGTACACTGCTCAACGATTGCATTTCAATATACCTATATACATGTGTTGAGTGTTTGCATTTACACCGAAAGCAAAAGTAGTATTTAAGTTGAAAACAAATGTACAACGCGTCAGCTCAGCCAAGTATTTCAATCTAAAACAAAAATATGGACTACTCAGTTCTGGGTCATTACGACCCCACGGCAGAAGCAGTCATAGCACCAACTGAACATGAATTAATCTGTGAGTATATATGTGATATGTCTCTTATCATTATACGTCAAACACCTGTTTCCCATTTTTCCCGCAACAATGCATCAAAGCAATGACTATATCTTATCCAAACAAATGAATCCATAATAATCCATTCAAAATATATAAACAACAATTCATCACTAAATAATCTAAATTTTACATTCTTTATTAACAATAAAATAATAAGATGAATTTAAGTTGTTGATTGAAACAGCGTTGATGCGCAATCGTATTTATCAAGACAGACGTTTATCGATCCATATTACCTAATAATAAAGGATAATATTTCTAACCTCAATTTTTGCATGCAATATATAATAGATTCATGTTGAATTTTGAGTTTGGAAAATGAATGTTTCTATATTTTATTGTACTTAATATAAATAAAACATTGCATTCATCAAATACAAAGAATACGTTATGTATTATGATATATATTTAGCTTCACGGAAATAATATTGTTTTGTTTGTGCTATGACATCAGAATAAACAAAGACGTTTGAGCGGTAAAAATTAAAATGTTCAAAATATTCGCAGTATTACATTTATTTTATTAACACCAATAACAAAAATATTGAAATACCATAACATTTAGATATACAACTTTTTGTTTAAATAAAGCTAAAATTGCATATATTTAATAGTTTTGATTTATATTGCAGGGGAAGAACCGAATTATGATTTATCAGGAGAAAGCTTTTTGCCAGTCACTGAACAATTTGATGAAGAATATGCAGGAGCAGAGTTTCATGAAACAAGAACTCTGCTTGCTGATGGTGGTGACAGATTTGGCGTATCAGCAATCACTTTTGATACTATTGAAGAACTTATGTGGATGGGAAATCAGGGGGTTAGTTTTACTTGAGTTAAAATATCATATGCGTTAAAACGGATTATTAACAAATGTAATTGTTTATTATTATAACAAAGTGAATTCATTTTTAGGGTCACGTAACATCGTATTACGGATCAAGTTTACAGAAATATACTTCTTTTCAAGTACACGCATCACAAGAAATACGCCATATTCATCCTGTGGATGAGGGAATATTAGTTTTAACTCAAAGTACGCTTCGATTTCAACTACGTCGTGGAATACCTATTTTCACTCATACGTAAGAAAGCCAACACTTGAAATAAAAGATGCATTTTAAATGTTCACTTTCGAAGTATATGTTGAAATTTGATACAATAATAATCTTTATTGCAATATAAATATGTTATAGTTCATCAAATATGATCGACATGCAATGTATGCTCCAAATAGCACCAACAAGATTATTAATGGGAGGTCATCAGGATAAAATTATTGATTTTAATCTTACTACAGGCAAAGAAACTGGATTGGTAAATACTATTCATTTTTTATTGCATGATTAAAATTATTGTAGAATTAAAAACAAAAATAAATCAACTATTGCTATTATTTATAAGGTAAACGTTGGTGAAAATGGCTGCGCCATTTTACGACAACAAAATCGTCTTATTTGCGCAGGAAATCCTGCAGGACGAATAGATTTAAGGGATCCTAATACCTTGTCCATAGAACATTCTATTGATACTCATAGCGGATCTCTAAGTGATTTCGATGTACAAGGAAATTACTTAGTTACTTGTGGTTTTAGTAATAGGTATATCATTCATGATTACTACTTTTTATCTTATTTTTAATTTTAAACTGTAAGTTAAGTTAATTTTACCAATATACATTAAAATTTAATTATTTTTTTATTTTGTATGAATAAATGGTAATTATGTAATATAAAGAAATTTGTACAGTCGCCAAGGACTTACCGTTGATCGTTTTCTAATGGCATATGATCTCCGTCAAATGAGAGCTCTAACTCCAGTTACAACAATGGTTTGCCCACTCCTTCTCAAGTTTTTACCAAGCTACTCAAGTCGTGTAGCTGTTGTTTCTCCTATGGGCCAATTACAATTGTTTGATACGATTTATGCAAACGTACAGCCTTCCATGACCTGCTTATATCAAGTACACAACACATTTTTCATTCATCTATTCGTATACCTTTATTTCTATATTTATTTGATTACTTATTAAAATTAATGCAATGATTCTAATAGGTGGCCACTGGAGGAGCCGAAATTTTGTCATTCGACGTTTCTCCAACTTCTCAATGTCTCTGTTTCGGAGACTCGGCAGGATCTTTACATCTTATGTCAACAAATATTCCTGAACCTCAATTCAACACATTTTCAAGGTACTTTTGTCTATTTTAATAATAATATTTATCAGCTTATTATGTATTAAAATATTTAATAAACTGTGTCTACTATGTGTCAATTACTTTTCAGACCAACAGAATTTGCTGATCCTGTGGAAACGTTACAACCTATACCATTTGATGATAATGAAACACCTTTAAGTGTTATACCAATGATATATACAGGTCAGCCTTTGTTCAGTGATTGGCCAGAAGAGTATCTTAAAAAAGTTTATAGGTTAGTATTACTAATTTCATCACGTAATCATTTATATATGATTTTTGTTAAAAAAATATCTTTCATTTTTCATGTGATTTATGATTTAAAGAATATTTATTTATGATAAATACATTCTTTCAGAAAAACGCCTCCAATAGATCCGGAAATTCTGCGCACAATGAAAATGCAAGGAACAATTGGTTATGCACCTAATCCGCAAAGCTCTCTCAGAAATCAAGTGAGAAAACAATACTCTCCCACTCTTCTACACTTCCCATCTCAAAATATATACAGATTTTTATAAGCGCCATATCAAACTCAAACTGAGAATATATAGTCCAGAACAACAATATTCTATCTAATAAAATAATTAGATGAAATAACACTTTAATTATATATTAGATGACAAATGGCATGATATTTTTGTTCTTCTTAAATATAAAATACATTTTTCTTCTCTCTTTTATTTTTGTTCCATAATGCACGAAAAAGGTGAATCATAATAATTTTATAAGCATTGTAAAATCGATCAAGACTGATGAAAACATCATTACATAAGTCAAATGTGATAAACTCTAAACTAGTCAAATTACATTACATTAAAGTACGAAAGCACGATGACAATTGATAAAAAAAATATTTTTTTGTTAAAGAAAAATAGTTTTTTTTCTGAATGTTAAATCATGTAACAATTGCTTTGCAAAACAAAATTTTGCTTCAATACCAAACAAGTCGTGATATTAATGTAAGAAAGATTAATCGATATTGAATATACATATTGAAATATAATCAAAATGATTTAACAATATTATGTGGAAAGCGATTTAAAAATTGTCTTATTTTAAATTAATCGATTAATCTAAATTTCACAAGTACTAAAATATGAATGAAGTAATTTGGAATGATATATGTTTAGACAAATGTGAAATTGATAAATTTGTATAATTTTGTATTTAAATTGAAATAAATAAAATGAAGAAACGATCAAATGAGTTTTATCAAGTTTTTTTTTGAAATTTCAAAGGAATCCCCAGAATAAATGTTTAAATTTGAAACAAAATTGTACGGATTATATTATAGGTATTATTTATTTTTAACTAAGCATATTATCCATGTTAATGTTTATTCATGACATAAGTATAATTTGTAATAAATATTGTAATAATAAGTGATATAAAATGTGATGTATATAAAAAAGAAAGAAAAAATAAATAATACCTCTTTTTCAGATTCCATACAATCTGGAAAAACGACGTGGTGTAGTAACTAAACTATTTGCGGGAGATTCACGCTCAAAAAGTGATGATGGAGTCCTAGTACATATGCCAAAACGTTATCGTAAAATTGAAGTTAAATATTCACGTCTCGGTTATGATGAATTTGACTTTGATCAGTATAATCGAACCAGTTTTTGCGGATTAGAGGCTACATTACCAAACAGTTATTGTAATGCAATGCTTCAAGTAAGTTTATATTAATATCGAAGGCAAATAAATAAAAAGTTAAGAAATTAAAAATCGGATGGGTTAATTAATTATTTAACATTAATAATTTGTTGTAGTTATTATATTACTGCGAACCAGTAAGAATTACATTATTATCTCACTCTTGCCAAAAAGAATTTTGTTTATCTTGTGAATTGAGCTTCCTCTTTCACATGTTGGATATATCTAGAGGTTGGCCTTGTCAAGCTGCTAATTTTCTACGAGCATTTCGAACTGTACCTGAAGCTGCACGTCTTGGTCTCATTCTTAGTGATTTACATCCAGAAGCTAAGAGAAAAATCAGTTTAGTCGGATTAATTCAGGTAACGATTAGATATTATTTAAGTATATATAAATATATTAATAAAACAGCAAATAATTATTATAATTTTAACTAGACTAGATAATTTAACATCTTACAGTATTTTATTGATAACTCAAGGTAACATTTTTCATAATTAATCTCATACAATTTTTTATTTCAATTTTATTAAAATTAACGTATTTATGTAAATTATATTTTTGTCACGCGGTGCCGAAAGTGCAGTTTTTAGAATCGGTTTGTTTTTTAAAAACTGCATTTTCGTCTTCCTTGTAACAAAAAATATCGATTGCACCATGGGAAATAAACGAAAATTCTTTTTCCCTCGCGATTACATTCCTTCGGGTACAAACTTTGCTCGGTAAAAAAAAATGCCCATTTTATCTCCCTTAATACAAAATATACTATTACGTTTTTTTCCCACTTAATTATATTTGACTATTTGTATATAATTGTAGAGTTGGAACAGATTTATTTTATATCAAATGCATTATGATATATTGGAAACACGAAAACGTCAGCAGGAAGAAGAAGAAGCAGCTCGTCAAAAGTGTGGTCAGAGTCAAAAGCCATTTGTTTACAATGAACAAGATTTTCCGTCAATTTTACTTGGATCCCGATATAAGGTACAGGAGGAGGAAAGAAAAAAAAGACGCAAACAAGAGGAGGATGGTAAATATATGTGGATCACATCGAAAGGTAAACACAATTCAAGCGAGATCTTCCCTCTACGCACTTTTTGTGTTTATTTTTCTTTTTTATCCACAGCAAGGCTTATCTTCTTTTTTGTCTCATCATAATACCAGAGTCGTATAGAAAAATGCCCTTCAAAATTATTTATTATTTTCAATATATCATTTCTTAATTGCATTAATTGGCTCATATTATTTCATTTCGAACGTAATTGCTTTTTAAAATACGACTCTGTATAGACGCTACAACACAACTTATATCTGAAGAAAAACAAGTGAATTCGGATCTCGCGTAAGCATACAGACTTACATGCTTTTTATACATGCCCATAGTTTCTTGTTACGTCGATAAAACATACAAACTTTAATTATATTATTATGTTAAATTGATTATTATTTTGAATTACAATGTTGCGACTATTCACCGACCCCACCCAACCATGTTCTGTAGCATCCGTGCCCTAACTTATCTGTACACTAGTACGTATATCTATGCCTCATCTCGTTTGTGCAACGCGTACTCAGTCTAATCCGTGCCATCTGCTCTGCTTCGTCTTATTTGCTCGACATAGCATAATACCGGTTCATTTTTCACTTGTAGTACATCTCCCTTTTCCGTACAACACAAACGAAATGCTACAAAGAGAATACATAATGAATAGTCACAACTATATTTAAAACAGTGTAACTCAAAGTTTAACATAATACTATCTATAAATATATTTTACTCGACATAACACTATGGATAAATGACATCGTTTCTTGTATTTCTAAGGATATTGCAATTTAAGCTTGTATTTTGATTTCCCTTAAATTTTGACTCTTTTATTATTTGTTGCTACTTATTTATTATTTATTTAATTTGTATTAGCTTGATCTTATTTGATGCTTTTTGATCCATTTTCTTTTTACCAAATCAAAATATATTACATTTAATTATTATTTATGTTAATAATCATTAACAAATCGAACGTTTTGATAAAATTGATTCTTATTTAGAATGTTAAAATATTGTCTATTTTGAAAATAATACATATAATGAATGTATTAATATTAGCTTACAAATTCAATTTAAATTCTTACTGACAAATGTAACTTTTATGTATAAAGATAATAGAAAATCTGTAGAAGAAAGTGTTAAACAAGATGAAGAAACTGAAATTAGCAGATTGTTTGGATCGGAACAAACTCATATCTATCGTTGTCGTAAATGTGGTGGTGAAACATCGAAACAATCTATTACGTTGTTGTGTAATTTAGTTTATCCACAATCAAATACGAGTAAGTTTTTTATTATTATAGATCTGATTATTTGATACTCTTATATATCATGATATATCATATAAAAAATGTTAATTTTGTATTTATCAGTAAAAGAAGTTCCATTTTCAACTATATTATCTCAAAGTTTGAGACCTGAGAAGATGACTCCAGCTTGGTGTGAAACATGTCAAAAATATGCTCAGTCGGTCGAAACTAGGCAACTTACAAAATTACCTCAAGTTTTGGTACTTAACTGTGGACTTGATACTCAACAGGTATATTAAATTATTTTTCTATTTACTTTACTTATTTCTAGGCTTGTCAATTGAACTTTTTTGAACATTTGAAATTTTCAAACAAAATTTGTTACATTATGTACAACTTTCTAATATAAAACATAAAACTCACTTCAATTTATTGATCGATGTCTAAATAATTCA
>JABFPJ010005275.1:0-12409 GCA_022817425.1 Gryon sp. ZL-2020
AAGAAGGAAGAGAGTTGTCAGGGAGTTGTCGGGGGTTTGTCAGATTTTATAGGGGGGTTAATGGGGGGTTATCGGGGGTTATTGAGGGTTATTGAGGGTTTATTGGGGGTTATCGGGGGTTACTGAGGGGTTATTGGGGGGGTTATAGAGGGGTTGTGAGGAAGTGATTTGAAATTTGTTTACGAGGTTTTGCGTAGGTTCTCACTAGTTTTGCGGACAATGTTCAAAGTAAGGTCAAATATTGTCTAATTAAGGCTAAATATAGTTACAATAAGGTCAAATATTGTCTCATTAAGGCCAAATAAGGTCACAAGAAGGTCTAATATAGTCCCAATAAGGCTAAATATGGTTCCAGCAAGGCATCCTTATTTTCGAATCCGCCTATCACACTCATGTCACGCCAGACATTGATATGGCCTGACGAAATATCGTATAATGGTATTCCACTGCAAAACCTAATCAACGTCAAGTTTAGCCACGTCATTGTTTACTTGGATTGTCCCACAAGTCGCTGACCAGGTAACAATGCATTGATTCTTGATAGTTGTTATACACGTGTTTTATTCAAATTTGAGGATATATCTTATAAGGGGCTATTTTTTGCCCTTGTAAGGACACTTATTTATCGAAACAAGTGTAAAAAATTCTAGAGAATATTGCCCTAGCCCACAAAGCGTCGTCGGCTTTATATTTTTAAAATATTGTAACCGATGGTTACGAATCCGCGGAATCACTGCCGAGTGAGCGAACTATGATTAATAGTTCGTTGCCACTAATTAGGCAGCACCTGACGGGCCGGTTGACACGTGAACCCCGAATCGCACTCTGCGAGCCGTGGCGTCTTGCCCTTTGCCGCGAGCTCGCAGAGGGCCGACCAAAGTTATTGTGCCTGGACGTGTGTGCGCCAATTAACCCGCCATTCAAGCCCCGCCAAATTGTGCAAGCAGCCCCCGCACATTGCCAACCGCCAGCCAGCAGCCAGCCGGCCGCAAGCCAGCAAAAGCCGATCAGCCTAGCCAGCCCAAGTCCGCCAAAGCCAAGCAGCCCTGTTTTTTTATATAATTCTGTTTACGTGAGATGCTATTTTTTTTATATTTTATTTGTCCGTTGCCGTTACGACGAAATCTTTGCCTGATCGCTCGTTCGGCGATCCTGTTTATTTATTGTTATTTGTTTGTTTTTAAAATGGTTTAAAGCCCGCGGAAGTCTGCGCGGTGGAACACGGTCCACCGCGTGACAATATATATATTTGATGTTGAGAAAAAAAAATTTAAGTCATAGCTTCGTCATTTCTGGGGATGGGGGTGTTATAGGGATGCCATAAGGAATTCATAGGCAGATCATAGAAATAATAGGAGGGGTTCATAGAGCGGTCTTAGGGAGCCCTCAGAGGATCCATAGAAGTATCTCGCGTTGAACCAGGGAGTTAGTCAGGACTCATATACGGTCATAGGGAGGGGGTCACAGCGTTTTGCCCGGGCGAAGCTAGGGCTTCAGCTAGTTATATATAAATATGAAAGTATGTTTGTTCGTTTGTTCGAACATCACGCAGAAACTACCGAACCAAGTTTCTTAAAATTTTGAGAGCAACTAGCTGAAATCCTCTAAAGTGCCGTAGGCTATATGAAATTGCGTTATATAAAGTGGTTTTTGCAAGAAAATTTGTTTTCCGATTTTGGACCCCTCCCCCCCGCTTTAGGCGGTTGTCAGAGGGTTGTCAGAGGGTTGTCAGGAGGTTGTGAGGGGGTTGTCAGGAGTTTGTGAGGGGGTTGTCAGGAGGTTGTAAGGGTGTTGTCAGGGGGTTGTGACACACATGTTTTACGGTTTCTTCAATACCTTTGCAAGCTGGGCAAACTGGCTCGCTATCCAGTCCAAAACGGTGTAGGTAAGCACGGAAGCAACCGTGTCCCGTAAGCAGTAAGGTGAGGTAGTGGTCCATGATTTCTGCCAATCCACGTGGCGATATCTGGAATCAGGTCCACCTGCCTTGTTCGGAATTCATCCATCGGCTTTGCCAATCACTCAACGTGACTTGAGTGATTCAAGTCACGTTTTGACCTGTTCCGCTCTTCTACCAATAAGTCAATTGGTGGCATGGAAGCGATTACGCAGACAGCATCATATGATACCGTTCGAAATGATTGCGTAACTCGCAACGCATTTTTGCGGTAAACACACGATAACAGTTTTGCGTATGCTTTGACATTCAATACGCTAGACCACACTGGGACAGCATAAAGCAGTGTGGAAGTTGTTACACTAGACAGAAGTCTCCGTCGACTTTGTCTAGGTCCACTAATATTTGGCATCAATCGCGATAACGTGTTTGTGACTTGTGCTGCTTTCTTCCTAACTCTAATAATGTTTTCCTTGAATCGTAGCCGTTCATCGATTTGCACTCCGAGATATCTCAGTGAAGCTTGTGATCGTATGTCTGTATCCCCGACTGTTAGGGTAATAGACTCTCGGATCTTTCTGCCAGTAACCAGCACCACTTCAGTCTTATGGTCTGCTAGTTTTAAACCTACTGACGAAAGCCACTGACGAATACGGCCAATGACGTTATTTGCATTCCCTTCAATATTCTCAAGATGCTTTCCAACTACGACAATTGCTACGTCGTCTGCGAAGGGGTGTCATAGGGGATGTCATAGGGAATGTCATAAAGGATATCATAGGGCATGTTATAAGGGGTATTATAGCGGTTCATACGGAGTTTATAGGGAGTTTGAAAGGAGATTATAGGGAGCTTATAAGGAGTTTTTGTATCGAGTTTAAAGGGAGTTTACAGGAGGTTTATAAGGAGTTTGTAGGGTGTCCATAAAGAGCCCATAAAGACTTTATAGAGATGCATCGGATGAAGCTAGGAATTTAGCTGGCAGTCACAGCCGGTCATAGAGAAAGGGCTATAGGCTTTTTTCTGGGCGAAGCCGGCGATTCAGCTAGTAAAGTTATATATTTTTTGTAACTCGATCGCGAAAACAGCTACTTTCTAGACGCAAAACAGTCACGAAAGATCAATTTTGCGGCAAAATTGTTCCCTCAGGACACGCAAAGTCACCTTCGTACCGCCATGTAGTGTGTTGCGGTGGAAATGGTCCAATAACCGCTCAGCCAGTCGACCTTTTGGAATTACGACTGGGTGCTTTTGTGTTTCTGAAAGCTGAGAGTGTTTGAGCCTTCCGCCAACTCTCAGTATGCCATCGTAATCGAGATAAGGATTGAGGGCCAGCAGTGGGCTTTTGGCTTCTCAGATCTATGCAAACCAACCTTAACAAAACGAAGAACATAGGACATGACACGAAGCAACTTATCCCAATTTGACACTCGATATGGCAGGTCCCAAGGAGTTTGCGTTGGTCTAGTGTGATGACTTTCAACCAATTGAGACTCCGTGGCTATACGTGGAGAACATGAACGAAGCCGCTCATCAGGTGGTCCCCACATCAACGGTGGCCCGCTCCACCAGAGCACGTGGTTTTGAAGCTGTTCAACCGTAAGACCTCTCGAAGCGCAGTCCGCTGGGCTAGTTACCCCTGGGACGTGGCGCCAAAGAGCTTCTGGTAGCTTCTGTTGCACGTATGAAACTCGGTTAGCTTCGAACGTCCGTTTTAACAAATTGGGTGGAGTTCGCAGCCAGTCCAATGTAGTCTTAGAATCCGTCCAATAATAAATAGCTTTTGATTTGACGCCTAGTGCACCTCTCACGTAGGAGATGGCTTTGGCGAGCAACATTGTTCGAGACGAGGAATCGAAGTCATTTTCAAAGGAGTTTGAAACTTTAGTTTTAGAGAACATCAGTGAGACCATTGTAGTCTGACAGGGTGATGCCACCCTCGAATACACCACAGCGGCGTAAGTCATCTTAGACGCGTCAGCGAAACCGTGAATTTCTATTGTCTGCGCGTCGTCAGTCAATCCGACCCAGCGCTTCAAACTCAATGTGGGTAATTCTTCAATTTGATCTCGAAATTTCGTACACTGAGACTGGATCTCAGTAGGGAGTGTGTCGTTCAAATCTATTTTCAACAACCACATTCTCTGAATCAGAGCTTTGCCATTGATCAAGAATGGCGCAGCCCAACCTAACGGATCGTATACACCTGCCACCAGCGAAAGGAAAGTTCGTCTCGTGAAGCTAATGTTTTGTGGAGTTTGATAGGTATACCGGAATGCATCGAGACCCGGCACCCAAGTGATGCCCAGCACTTTGAGAGAACTATTTTCTCCTAAGACCTTGTCGACTGCCAATCCGTGGTCCTCTTCCAAAATATCTTCTAAGAGTCGGACATCGTTGCTGGCTCACTTACGGGGAAAGAAACCACCCGCCTTGAACAACTGGATGAGCTGATTGCGCATCTCTTTTAACATCGTCACTACCGAGCAGTACGTCGTCGACGTAAAAGTTGTCATTTAGTAAAGCAGTTGCTAAAGGAAAGTTGTGTCCTTCGTCAAGAGCAAGCTGGCGCAGTACCCTGTTGGCTAGGTAGGGCGCACAAACAGTACCGTACGTCACTGTCAGTAACCTAAAAATTCCGAGATCATCATGAGGAGATGGTCGCTAAACTATCTGTTGATAACGAGTATCAGAATGTTGTACCACAATCTGGCGAAACATTTTTGCGAGATAAGCTGTGTAGACATAACGATGCGAGTGCCACTTCAGCAACAATGCTCTCAGATCCTGCAGCAGATTTGGACCTGCGTACAAATAGTCGTTCAAGCTGGTGTCAACAGGTGACACGCTAGAAGCGTTGAATACAACCCTAAGCTTAGTGGTTTGACTGTCAGGTCTCTTGACTGGCAAGTGTGGAATGAACATTTCATCCTCCTTTCGACCCTCTACTAAACATTGTTTCATGCGACCTGAATTTAAGTCCTCACTCAAGAAATCTTGATATTGTGAGTAAAGCTCGGGGGATTTCCCTAGCCGCTTCTTATTCCGCAAAAACTGGGCCCTAGCTTGTGAGAACGTGTCACCTAATAACAGAGGCTTTCCCTTCTTGAACGGCAAGGCAACGAGATACCGCCCCGTTTCGTCACGAGTGTGAGTTTGAGTAAAATGTTCCTCGCAGGCCTCATCTTCAGGAGATAACTTGGAGACCTCGGGGACTTCTTCTAACTCCCAAAACTGTCGTAAGCTGTCGTTTAACGAGTCAACCAATTGCATGTGGAAAACGCAAGCCGCGAACGTCGACGGACTCGGCGTAATATTGCCAGAGACTACCCATCCGAAGATCGTCTCTTGAGCTAACAAACCTAATAGTTGATTTCGCCTAACTCCTTCCTTCGTTATCCAACCTACTTTCAAAGTGAGAAAGGCGGATTCTTGAACCATGTCGAGAACCGAATCACCTATTCCGCTCAAACTAACCGATGTAAGTTGAGTCGGTACATTCAACAACTTAATCACACGTTGCGTGACGCAAGTGACCTGCGAGCCCTGATCCAAAAGAGCGCGCACTACAACTGACCTACCCTTGTTTGATTCTAGCCTCACTAACGCGGTGGCAACAAATTACTGACTAGTGCAGGACCCGTGCAGGTGTGAACAGCCGCAGCCGTTTGATTGGTTGAATCAACAGTTTTCGTTACTGGAGTTTCCTCCTTGTCGCTCTTTTGTTCTAAATGTAAGAAAGAATGGTGCTTCTGTTTACACGAATTACAAACGTACTTAGACTTACACTGGGCTGTCCCATGCCCTTGCTTAAGGCAATTAAGACATAACTTTCGATCTGCTACAAGTTTTCGTCGATCACTTATCGAATCCTGCTTGAATTCTTTACAAATATACAATGGATGATTTCCGTTACATCTGGGGCACTGTGATTTCACAACAACATTAGTTTGATGAATTTTAACATTTTTATTTTTATGTTTATCTTTATTTACGATAGAAATTTCTGGACTGAATTGGCTTTTAATCGATTGAAGCACTCGAATGCGTAGGTCGATGAAAGACGTGAGTTATACAAAGTTAGACATTATTTCTATATTACCTAGCGTTAATTCCCATTTTTCTAATGTTTCTTTATCAAACTTTTTCACAGTTATAAATATAAACCAGTCATTGTCTCTCGTCGAGCTACCCATGTTCTCGAGTGCAGCGCTTGTGTCAACGATTTTTGCACGAAGATTTTTAAAATCTGGAATTATAGTTTCACAATTGTACAGAAGGTATATCAAAAATGCCTGAAAGTAAGCGTTTTTAATGAACCGTTTGTTCTGATACAAATTTTCCAACTCAGCCCAGGCTAAAGCGTAGTTTTCTTCAAATTGCGTTGTATGTTTCAGCAGCGTGACTGCTTCACCAGACAAGCTAGTTAGTAAATATTGTAATCGCTGAATTTGGGCAGATTGATTTTTGGCAACCGAGTATTCGAAACGCCCTCTCCAGATAATTGTTCTGACATTTGTTTAATTAATTGTGTAGAAGAGGCTTGCGGCCTTTTCTCAACAATGACTTGTGAATAGTCATCATCCGCTTCTTCAAACAGTTCGGCTACAGAGAAAAAGAATTTAGATGTCGTTTTCTAAACTCTTCCAAATAACTAAATGTCAATTTCCGCCATTTCAGCGGTTTGTTTCGCGGCACCCAATTTAGTGAAATTTTTTACTGATCGCTCAATCAATCCAGCTAATTCTCTCTGAAGTGTGATTAAATCTTGTAATGTTGCTTCGGCCATTTTGTTTATTTATAATTTAATTGTCAAGCAATTTCAATTGATTTTAATTTCAACAACTATTGTTATTTACTTATGATCCTGATTTACTATATTATACAAATAGTAAATTAGTATATTAACTCAATTTCTTGACCGAAGGCAACTTAGTGAATAAGCTTTAAGATTTGAATCTACAAAGAAGTTTCAAAATTTCGCGCCAATTATTTGTAGGAATCTGCGTTATCCACAAATGGTTTGGTTTTTTATTGGATTAGGATAAGGGTTACTTATTTCATTTTATTGTCTTTAAATAGTTGAATCATTTATTTATATTTTCAAAGAGATAATATTACAAAAGGATAAAAGTTTCGTTGAGATAATATTGACAACAAGAAAATCGTACTGTCATTGATCTACGTTACGTTGCTGTAGAAGACTTGCTGTGCTTCGAACTCTCTCTCCCCGCTTGAAAGTGGCTGATCGAGCTGGAGGGGTGACGAGAACCAATGACAGCGTCGTTGAGGCGTGGCTAGTCCCCGCTTGAAGTCTCACTCTGGCTGGCAGGCGGAGCGTTCGGCTGGGAGCTTCTCGCGCTCGCTTAACGCTGTGTGTTGAAGTGAGAGGGCTCCTTCCCTCCGTGTGTGTGACAAGGAGGCCTATATGCTGCTCGTATCGGTCGGATACGCCGAGCAAGCCTCGTTACGCTTGTCGCCGTATGCTCTCACACGGGTGCGACGAAGACACTGCGCTATGCGCCGTGTTTTAGTAAAGGAAAGCACTAGTGGAACTTTTCCTTACTCAGAATTTCACAATCAATATTTCAAGTTCACAGTTAATTTTTCTAAGTTCACAGTCAATTTTGAGCCAATTTTTGGCCAATGTTTTCAAACTCGATTCAGTCGAGTGAGAGCAAAGTTAACTGTTTTTCTTGCACCACTCCGCACGTGGCTTCACTGTCCGATGAGTGCGCAAAGGACGCACCTATAACGCCACGGCACCGAACTAACAAGGACAGCAATAACTTGTACTTTCTTATGTCTCATGCACTTTCTTCACTCTTTCTTGCACAATTGTTCACTTTGCACTTTTCGGGCATGTATCCGGCTCGAAGGACCACAAAAATTACTGTTGCGTCAGATGATATCCGCATGCAGTTTAATTGTTCATCACAATATTTTAGCTGGTGCTGTTTTCGGCACGGGAACCCGTGTAACTATAGTTGCAAAGTTTGTTTATGAAGAAAGGAGAGTGAAAGAAAGGTAGTAACGACTCGCACTTTATACTTGCAACAGGTGCACGTGGGCACTGTTGCTTTTTACTTTATTTTAAAGTTAACTTTGAACAAATTCTACACTAAATAGTCTCAAATAGTGTTACAAAATTGTATTCGTCCTTTGCTCGGGGAAAAGGTAGGCAAAGGCGAGACGAATTCGTGTTTTCGGCGCGTGGCTTCTCTTTGTGCTTTTAATGGCTGCTTGCACTAGTCAAAATTGGTTCCCTTTTTCGTTCAAAATCGTCGGAAGCTTTTTCTTCTTCCTGACGTCACAAGACACCTCGGCGAATGCTCGACGCAGTGCGAGAAGGTGTAAAGACGTCAGGAAGAAGGAGCGAACATAGCATGATCGCTTTTTTGTCACATTCCTCTCACGTTTGTGTACCTTTTTTTAATTAAATAAACATTTAATGTTTAGTTTTACAAACTTTCTAACACTTTTAATAATAAAATAAAATGAATAATAATGTTGTATGATAATATGCACCATAATTACAGTTCTAGTACAAATATAATACATTTATGAACCTCTCCAGGCCGAAATCAGGTTACCTTATCCGTAAATCACATCTTATTTATGTCGAAACTAATAAATAACCAACGTTGTTATCTTAATGTCTCCTAATATAAGACATCAACGTTGATACGATACAAAAGCAACGTTGGGATACTATCATAGAGTTGTGCCTAATTTTTCAATGTTCTTCCGACGTTGGTTATATATGATGATTTGACACTGTTACACAATATTGAAATCCGAAGTTGATACAACCTTAAAACAACATTAACAGTTTGTGGTTGATAACTACGCAGTTTTCCAACGTTATTCTGATGTTGGTTATATATGTTGATCTGTGTTGTTACATGAAATTGTAATCCGACTTTGGCAGAACTTTAACACAATAGCGATATTGATGCTTATAATCAACGTAGTTTATAAATGTCGTTTCGACGTTATTGTTTGTATATTGTGATAACGTCGTCATACAATGTCAGATACCAGAATTGTTGCGACTATAAAACAACGTTGAGACGTTATGTGGCGGAAGAACGGAACGTTTTCAACACGAAAAGAAAAAATTTATTTTTTGATTTCCGTTTTCCGGAAAAGATTTTTAGGCAAGAAACACAATACTTGGCCGGTCGAGTCGTTTTTCGTGAAAAATATCAATTTTACAGCTCGAAAGCTATATTTTCTACATAATTAATTTGAAAAACTTTGTGCAGCGGCACCAGGGAACATGTGTAGGTGGCTAATTCCAATTGTCTGAACTAGCTCGCAAGCTCAACTAACTCCCCTAATTAATTTGGGGCCACATGCTTCACCTCTAGTGGGTTTTCCAGCGCGAATACCATGTTGGCACGAAAATAAAAAAAATATTTGACCTAGTGCAGCAGCAGCAGGGAACATGTGTAGGTGGCTAATCCCAATTGACCGAAATAGCTCGCAAGCGCAACTAACTCACCCAATTAAATTGGGGCCACATGTCCCACCCCTTGTGGGTTTTAAGGTTCGAAAACCATAGTGGCATAAAAATAAAAAAAATTTTTGACTAGTGTAGTGTGGTCCAAAAAAATTTTACTTCTAAATTTTCATTCGTGCTACCTCTAGAAGTGTTCTTTATTATATAAAAAAAGGTCTTGAACAAGATTTTAAAAAAAATGTAATAAGTAAACCGTCCCCCGCAGCACTTGAACATTTAAATGTGAAATACATGTTTTTTAATACACTGTTCAAACGCTTCTGACATTTTTATATAGTTTCATTTCATTAAGCGACTTTAACGTCATTAAAATACAAGTATTAAAATACTCCTTCTCAAATTGAGCCATGTTGGGCTTATTTTTGTTGGAAAATAACAAAGCAATATTAATGTAAATTTTGATTATTTATTAACAAAACAGTTTAATTTTAATTGTCTAATATCATTACAATTAAGTAATAATCTTTAATTGTTTGTAGGGTACTTTTGACAATGTGCATTTACAATTTGCAATAAATATTGAAGCTGTTGCTCATCTTGTGTAAATTTACATCTAAATCCCGTCATTAATTTTATGAGACGCTCTGCACAATCATTTAAAATTAAAATCACAACATTTAAATTTTACTCACAAGTAAGAGCCGCCAAATAACTTTTATCACTTAAACACTTAAATTAAATCATTTCAAGCAAATTTGTCGCGAGATTGAATCGAGATCAAATTGAAAGACTGGATATACAAAAAAAAAACGATTTCCTTTTTTATTACTTTTGTAATATTCTTAATTTCGTATCGCTTTGTCTGAAAACGCTCATCAGGATAATCGTAATCATCATCGTCAGTTGCTGACAAAAATGACTGCTCATATGA
The DNA here is from genome assembly GCA_022817425.1 of Gryon sp. ZL-2020. Taxonomy (NCBI): domain Eukaryota; kingdom Metazoa; phylum Arthropoda; class Insecta; order Hymenoptera; family Scelionidae; genus Gryon; species Gryon sp. ZL-2020. Next base: position 10,294 of record JABFPJ010005275.1, read on the forward strand.
ATCCTTATCTGAAATCTTCACATTCTCAAGGATTTTTCCTTTGACTTCTGTAGAAACATCTGTGTCAAAAAGCGCAACTATAGATAACTCGTAGCTTAAATACCATAAATGTTTCTTAAATTTTTCTATTGAATTTCTTGCAATAAGTTGGAAGAGTCCTGATCATACATATACATTTAATTCACAAGTTACAATGTACACAACAATTATAAACACCGATGTATTTGTACACGTAAATATTGAACACAAACTTTAAACTTTATACTTGTTGTGCTCATCTGATGTAGTGTTCATTTTCGTGTGTCCTCAATGTATGTGTACGAATAAATCGGTGCTCATAATTGTTGTTCTCATTTGATGTGGTGTTCATTTTTGTGTGCCCTCAATGTATGTGTACGAATACATCGGTGCTCATAATTGTTGTGCGCATCTGATGTGGTGTTCATTTTTGTTTGCCCTCATTGTAGGTGTACGAATACACCGGTGTCTACAATTGTCGTGCTCATTTGATGTGGTGTTTATTTTTGTGTGAATACCTCCGTGCCTATAATAGTTGTGCTCATCTGATATGGTGTCAATAATTGTGTGTTCAATATGTACGTGTAGAAATACATCGGTGTTTATAATTGTTGTGCTCATCTGATGTGGTGTTAATTTTTGTGTGCCCTCAATGTAGATGTACGAATACATCGGTGTCTATAATTGTTTTGCTCATCTGATGTGGTGTCAATAATTGTGTGTTCAATATGTACATGTACGAATACATCGATGTATATAATTGTTGTGCTCATCTGATGTGGTGTCAATAATTGTGTGTTCAATATGTACTAGTAGAAATACATCGGTGTTTATAATTGTTGTGCTCATCTGATGTGGAGTTAACAAGGAGAAAGCAAGGTAGCGCTCACGTGGATACCCGGACACGCGGGGTGGAAGGGCAACGAAAGAGCGGACAGGTTGGCAAAGACAGGAAATACCATCCTTGGAAATAGTCAAATGGTAGGTATGCCAGCACAAACTGGCATAAGAATGATATTGGACCACATTGAGGAAAAACAAAAACCGAGTGGAACAATAGTGCAAGGTGCAAGACTGCCAAAACCTTGATAGGTGAAAGAACAGGAAGATGGTCAACACAGGCAGTAGAAATGACCAAGAAAGGTAGTTATGGAGATCCTGACAGGACATAACAACCTCAAGGCACATAGACACAAAATCGAAAAATGTGAGAAGAGGCATATGTGATAAGTGCGATGTGGGAGGTCCACAAACCTCCATCCACTACCTATGTGAATGTCCGGCTCTAATCAATCAGAGACGGAGATGGCTAGGACAAGGCTTTTTATTACCAGAGGAAGTCAGGGAATTAAGATAGTGGCCTACTGTGCGGATACTTGATTTCATGCTAAGTGTTCTGAACCACTCGTTGCCTCGCTAAAATCTACTATTATTATTTTATTATTAAGTTTAATCAGATAAACTGAAAAGTATAGGCCAAGTACAACAAAATCTAAAAAATTAAAAATAATGACGTCTAAAACATATCCAACTTTCTGAATTCAAATATTTAATCTAAAGTAAAATCTTATTTTAATTCATACTTCATTTAAGCAAAATAGGAAAACAATCTTTAAATTTTTAAAAAATGAAAAACATATTATTATAAAATAGTCTCAAGTTGTACTTCTCCTGGCTACTTTTTTTTCATTTTTACAACGAGGAGCATTTATGAAGTACATAATGCAATCTCTTAGAATACTCCTTTGACCTCCAATTCAATCATTTGTACTGGCTCCAAATAATCTCTAATAAACTCCTACACTAAAAAAAATAATACGTTGAATCAAGATTTTACTTGAATTAAGTAGGAAATAGCGTCAACATGAGGAGCCTTGGCGGCTCCTCATGTTTCTGTATTTTCGGTTTCTTTCGAAATTTGTTTTTATTTTTTTGTAGTTTGGTTTTAGTTTGGTTTGATTTTCGTTTAGCTTGGTTTCCGTTTGGTTTGGTTTTAGTTTAGTTTGATTTAGTTTAATTTCGGTTTGGTTTTAGTTTGGTTAAGATTTATTCTTGGCTTATTAAATGATTTCACACCTTTGTTATACCGAAATTGGAA
>JABFPJ010005276.1:0-12408 GCA_022817425.1 Gryon sp. ZL-2020
AGAAAAATTTGTGATACGGAATAGCAATTTTTACAAAGATTTCTATAATTCTATTAATTTGAAAGTAAACAGTGCTTATAAAAATGTAAGCAAACTATTTTTATGTCAGCGTTAATGTACAGTATAGTAATTTTTAATGTAATTTAATTTTGCGTGCAGTTCTAACCTCACTCGGGGTTCAAAACATTGTTTTGACTTATCCAACCTGCAGAAACTGCGGGGTTTTTATGTCATTTTGACAGAAATAGAGTTGCGGGTAAAATTCCGTCAAATTAACCTATAATTTGGGTTGTTTTCGTTGGATTTTTGCCTCAGTGTAGTAACCAAAGAGTATAAGGTGTATAACAAGTCAAACTTTTAGTTTCATAATCTAAACTTTTTTTCTGTTTCAATACTATTGTTCGTGTTGCAGGAACCAACACAATTTAGTGTAGCTGACCAAATTTTAGTTGCATAAATAAAAAGTGTTTTATTCTTTCATCAAAAAGGTTTAGTTTCCATTTTGCTTATACAAAATGTAAAATTGAGAATAGTGTTCTCAACTTAAGGGGATTCTTCAAATATATAAGAGTAACAAGGATAGAGCTAATAGTGTCGCTATTAGTGAAAAAGAGAAGCAGCGAATTCGGCTGAAGAATCACCTTAAGGTGATTCTTCAGTGCTAATACATCGGAGTTAGTGTCTTTTGAAATTATAAATTATTGATAAAGATTTGAACTTTAAAAAATATGTTATTTCATTCTTTGATCTTGGGAGAATGTTTTGGTGAAAGAAAATTTGAATTTTGTTGTTTACTTTATGCTCTGTAACCTCCCCCGTTTTTTGTAGTATATAGGAGATTGAAAAAATACGGGGGAGGTTACGGAGCAAAAGGTAAACAACAAAAATCAAGTTTTCTTTAACTAAAAAATTCTCCCACGATCAAAGAATGAAATGACATATTTTTTAAAGTTCAATTCTTTTTCCATAACTTCTAATTTCAAAAGACACTAACTCCGGTGTATTAGCATTGAAGAATCGCCTTAATGTTTTGTTTTCAGAACCAGAAAGTTTAGTTTTTACAATTAAATTTGTTTAACCAAATTATTTTGTTGATATAACTAATCTTAGTTTCTGAGTTAACTTTAGTAATAATAACATTATCTGCACAAATAATATTATGATCATAATTGTGATCAACATTGTTATTATTTTTATCGTTTTTTTTTTTCAACATCGTTTTTGATATTGTCATTACTGTTATTATCATCAATATCTTAAGTAATCTTATTATTATTTTCTATTTTAGTATCAATAACATTCTAAAGTATTTTTTGTCATTATTTTGATCAACATAATTGTAATCAACATCATCATTGTCATTATTATTCAAATTAACACCTAGAGCATTATCATTATAATCATCATTATGATCATTTTATTATTATCATTATCAACGTCATTTCCGACATTATCATCATGTTATTTGCATCATCTTTAGCATCATCTGCATTATTATTTATTATCATCATGAACACTATTATGAACATTTGCATTGTATGTACACAAAAAAATCCTATGTTGAATAAGTATAGATTTTAATACTTGAATTAAGTAGAAAATAGCATCAAATACAATTTGACAATATTTCTGGAGTGACAAAATTCATTATTATTCTTCAATACACTCGTAATTCTATTTTAATTAAACTTGTATATACTTGAACCAAGTATACTTAACATTAAATGAAATGTATAGTGTGTCGAGAAAGAATCAAAAACATCAATTAAATTAATTTATTGTTTACTTCAATCAAGAACAGAAATCCCTTGAGAATATTAAAATTTATTAGTCATATGTTATGAATTTGTAGTATATTTTAGATAATTTGTTACTATGTGTCATGCCATTCTTGGTACATCAAAGGAAAAAACAAATTGTACTATAAAACGTAGTACAATTAAATACAAATGTAGCGATATTTTCTGTAAACACTTTTAAAAAATACGATTTCCATATCTAAATTTACTATGTTTCACTGTAAAATCTGTTCTTTTTCTGTAATGTCCCAAGATTGGTATTACTTGTAGTACAAATTCATATCATTTTTTTCATGTTTCATTTTATTATTTATGATGATTGTAAGTATTCATGTGATTTATATAGTTTTATAATCCATTTTATACAATTATTATTTTTAAGCTGAAAAATTAATTAAACATAATATTAAAGCCAATCCGCCATGGTCGGGAATCGATCCAAAGACCTCGTGCGTCGAGAGCTGCTACTATCTGATCCAACTCGCTACTGCTGCTGTAATGCCAACTTAACATTTTTAGCAGCTATATTTTACGCAAACGGCAAAATATATTTTGAGGGTCTTTTATTGTAAAGGATAATTATACCATAATTACAAGTACAAAAAAAAAAACGATTTTTTTTGTATTTGACCAGAGACACAACCGTATTTCTTGATTATTCTTTCATTCAATTTGGTAGAAGCTTGGAACAAAATATATATAATTATTGTAAATTTAAGTATTATATCGATTTACTTTAAGTAAAAAAATATATTTGTAGTACAAGTAAAATTTACACAGTTCAAGTATATACCATTCAAGTATATAATATAATTGGAATGAAATTATTTATTTCTTTAGTGTATGCATTAATCAGTGCCCAGTCATAATTTCAGATTTAGTACACTGAGGGAAATTTTCATGTTTGTTATTACCATAAAAATATAGTTAAACAAAAATTGTTATAAGAACTATATTTATAGTTAGTTTAATAATATTTATGGTTGAAATAACCAAAGTTATAATTGGAAATACTTTAAATGAAAAAAAGAAATTTTAACTAATACTAAAATATAGTGAGATTTGGAATTAACTAAATTATTTTATTAATTTTACTATAAAAAAATAATTGTTACAACCTTATTTTTTAGATTATGTTTACTATAAAATATTATAATTTGAAATATAAGAAATGAGATTTATAAGATTATAAATATAACTGTGTAAAATATACATTAAAAATTAAACCATAAATAAATAATTATCATATCTACAATTTATCTTTATTGCAACACTAATAAAAAAACGAAACAGAGCGCTCTCAAATGCTCGAAATTAGTTTCGAGATGGTGTGAGGATTGGTTAATTATGTTTTGTTTTTCGTCAAGAACAAAAGTTAATCGTTTACTAATTAATAAAATATTATAGTTAAAAAGACTATATTATTTGGTTACAGTAATTATATTTCATAAGTTGTAATATAAATTTAAAAGTAGTAAGAGACAAAAATCACTATTCGATGTAGTTAGTAGTACCACATTTTTGGCTCAGTGTAGTATAACCAGAATATAAAAATGAATGTCTCATTTTAAGACCTTTTTAATGACTAGGAAACAAAAAAACGTCTCAAAATGTAATAACAGCACCCAAACTCAGCACCAAAACAAATTGAACATCCGAATTTCACATCTTTCGAATTTTATATTGTGTAAGCATATAAGTGTGTATTTGTATGGGTGAATACGCAGTTCGAATATTTGCCACCACCTTTCGTAAATTCGAATCCCCATAATGATCATTCTCCCCACCTCTCCCGCTCACTTTGATTAAGTCATGACAAGTCGCTAAGCATCCGCTCAAAATCCAAGCGAGTCTAGCGGTCACCTATTTAAGTAGTGACCATGGTCATCTCTGCTTAGCTTCAGGGGGCGCAACCGCCAATGACCTACCAAACTGTCGGTTTCACAATATCATTATTATTAGTAACATTATATCATCATTCATATTATTATCATCATAACTGTAATGAACATTATCATCGTTCTCATATTCAACATCATTATCATCGTCTTCATGATTATTATCACAACAATAATAGTTACTATTATAATTTACATTATCAATAACATTATTTTTTGTGTAAAATAGATGGGAAATTTAAAATATAACAAAATTATAAAAATCCGAAAAGATCCATTGTCTCACCCTGTTTCATTTTGAACGTGAAATGAAAGCGTCACTTTTATAAGAGCTCGAAAATTGTTGGTTTATAAGTTTGAAATCGAGTGTGCGAGTTTATATGCACTTTATATGTCCTTTAATCGTTATCATGGCTCAAACGGAGTGCGCGGCAAATTACGCGATAAACGCGAATCGAGCATGTAATTATTACCGCTGCTGTTGGCGTCGCTTCCAAACTGCAAACAATGCCGATGTAACACGTACGCGTACGTTCACGCGCTCCTATTCTATATATTCACTCTGTACACATTTCTATACATATATGTCTTTATATGCATATACATATATGTCTATATATGCGTATTTATATATAGATATATGTTATATAGATGTATATACATGTGCATATATGGATACGAAACGTTCCATTGCAGGACGACATTCACGTCATAATTATAAATGCGGAAGTAAAAGCATACAACATATGAACAATTTTTTTCTTTTTATTATTCTATCAAAGTCCTCATTTTAATTACATTTGCAAAATTTTACAAAATCCTTCTTCTTCTTCTTCTTTTGTCTAAATTCCTCCACAAATCTTTTCAACATTCAGCCCAATTAAAACACAAGCAGTCACCAATAAACATTTCGCGCGAAAAATTGAACCCATCCAATTGGTAAAACTGAATCGAATTCACATGAAAATGAATAGCCGCCAGTTTTGGGTCGAAGCGCATTTGTAAAATAAATGATGATATCGACGACCAGCCAGAACTGCCTCGAACACGTTTGTCACCCAACAGCAAAAGAGAGGTAGTTTAGTTGCTCTGCTGGCAAATCGTTCGTCGATTCCCTCCCCCTCTGTCCTCTTATTCCACCCTATCGTTCCAATAGGTCGTCGATAGGTGCGTAGAGGGTCAAATGTGACATTGTAAAACTTATATATATATATATAAACACTGTATTGAAGTTGGGGAGGGAGGCTAATGGTCGGAAGGGGGTGAGGGGAAGTTAAATGTGAAATGGAAGTAGGGGAAATATTGAGGGGAGGCAATGTTAGGGGAGGTAGAAGGGGGTTAAATGGGGGGAGGGGTGATATATTATCCGTGTCGATAATTATCGGTGGCTGATTAACCGACCGCCGGTTCGCGCGCCATAATTCTCGTCCATCGTCCGATTATTTTATACTCGCAATTCTCATACTCTCGATGTTGCGTTATGCACCAATTCGTACGCCGTGAATTTGGGTGGATGGCAGAGGAGGAAGGGGCGTATGACTTAATGTCGTTTTACGAGTTGGGTGATTAATGGGTTATTTATATTTCACTGTTTGACAGACTTTTGTTTTGTTTGGAAAAATGTTTATCTATTTTTTTGATTTGTGCAGGTTTGAATATAATGTATTCATCACAAGAATGCTGTTGTTTAAACAATTTTTTTATATATCGATACATTTGTTTTTATTTTATTTTGTTAATAAATGTTATAAAAGTTTAAATGGTTAATGAATAATGAATTTTTATGTGTTTTTCGATTCGATAATCAGCATTAAGTTGTACTTGCAGTTGAAGATGCGAACTCGTGGAAGTTGTATAGTTTTGCAAATTTGACGATGTCGTAAATTATGTGGCAGCTAAAATCTATCGACAATATATACGTGATATTCAAGTACTAGAATTCTCTCTATTATTAACGTAATTTGTAATCAAGCTTCGAAAGCAAAATCTATCTCGAAATTGTGTGTAAGTCGGAAGCCAATTAAGTCACTTAAATGTATTTAAAAAATCATGATTTAAACTTTAAATATTACTGCACATACAAATATAACATTTTGTATAAAAACAAAAATTTAATGAAAAAAGTACTAAATAATTACATTTAGAAATATAAATAATTAAAATTCTTCACAAAACTTACTTAAATGTTTTTTACTTAAATTTTTACTTATTTCAGTTGAAAAATTAACCATTTGAATAAAAAAAGGTTTACTAAAATGTGATTTGAAGAATAGAAATAGCAATTTATTTCTAACATTCGCTGATATTCAGAGCAGACGTGCTGAATCATAGAAAAGAAAGTCCGAACAATTTGTATTACAAGGCAGCGCAGGTGGCCATAACGCCTTAAAATCCCATTAAGGTCTCATATGCTGAGATTAGACCGGTGCACTGCAAAGTCTATAAGTAATGGTTCACAAAATCTTTACTTTTTTCGCTAGTTTAACCCGACTTATAATTATAAAAAAGTAGGATGAAATATAAAATTTACCTAAATTATAATTTTCAGTATAGAAAATATTGAAAAACTAAAAAAGAGAAAAACAACTTTAGATTTCAAGAAAAAAATTTTTGTCACTATATATAGCAGATAAAATGCTATACATATATATATCATTTTTATTTGATATTTCCGTTCTGACAGAGATACTGAAAAGAAAATAGAGAAACAATAAATATCGCGACAAACAAAAGTTCTGAGACATAGTCACGTGACGCGCATACAAGTACACTTCATATTTTGTGTCATTTGATTGGTTCGCTTGTCATATTTACACTGATTTAGAACTTTTTTATTTTATTAGAATTCTATTTTTTTGTATTAAAAATGATTGTAAATCGTAATTTATTTAATATTTAAATAATGTGTATGTTGCAGAATTGGAGTTGGCAGAGCGCATTTTGAGAAACAGCCGCCTAGTAATTTGAGGAAAAGTAATTTTTTTCATTTTGTTATTGCTCTGTACGATCGCGATGGAGCGCCAATAGAAATTGAAAGGACTGCGTTCATCGGATTTGTCGAAAAAGATTCCGTAAGTAAATGATTATTAGTTAATTCATTAGTTTACTAGTTTTTAATAAAAATTGTATAAAAATAAATTTTGAAATTATAATTTAAACATTTTAAGTTGAATTTATGTAGTTTAAATTTTAAATTGAAAATAATAATTGAAATTTAATTTAGGTAATGTTAAATAATTGCAAAAATCAATATTATGCAAATCATTTTGTAACATAAGTAGGTTGTTTATGAAATGATGTACATAAATAAATTGTAATTTTTCAAAACACAAGATTTAGTACCAATTGAAACAATTATGCGCAAATTGTTAGACATCAAATGTGCGATACTATTAAATCATGATGTTTTGATATTGCATGATTACGGATGTGTAAATGAATGGCCACGGTAATGTCTATCTTACTGGGAAATTTACGAGCGTGATAAGCAGCGCAGTTCATCATTGCGTTATACAGTAATGCTTGAAATTAGAATAAAAAGCGCATGGCACATGAAAAAGACATTGCGATTTTTAAAACAAGGTGTGGAAATGTATGATTAATATGACTAAATGAGAGAAACTTAATGGATCAATTAAGATTATTAATTTTTATAATTAGTTTTGCAAAATGTGATATGAAATGCAAAAAATGTAAATTTTGAAAAGTTTCTTTTTGAAAATAAAACAAAATGCTTGACAATTTTGAGAATTAAAAAAAATATTAATAATAGTGTTAGTAAAAAATTGAATGATATGAAAAATTAAAGTTACACAAAAGTAATTTCCCTTAAATAAAATTGATAGATGGTTGCAACTAATCGGAAAAATTAACCTTTTTACGCTTATGAATTAATAATACAAACAAAATGTAAATGAGTGTGAAGAACGTTGCATGCAAATTTATTCAATGATATTGCCGTCCGTTCAAATACAAAATAGCGTGTAGAAAACGCAGATAATACAATTGGAAGCCACACATTCATTATTTAATTTGATTATTATCTAAATTAAAAGTTTATTTTAAGAGAAGGTACTTTGGATATTGTGATTATGTCCTTAATATAAATGTTTTCTTTATTACGCTCTATTTATTAAATATTTGTAATTGTATTATTGGTTATCTTCAAATTAGCGACTTGAAACATTTGTTAATTTGATAATAGTTTTGAATTTAAATTTAAATATTTTCCTATCAAAGTAAGGTATTTAAAATTTACATTTTACAGAAAAATTTCACTATTGTACAATCAAAATTTTGTGCCGAGCAAAAATTTACATTTTGTCGCCCTGTAAATTTGAAATTTGAAAATTGATTGAAAGCATTCTTAGTTAAAGTGTTACCCTCAAAATTCAACAAATATTTTAATTTGCTAATATTAATATATATTCGGTTCCGCTCAACTATGAGTAATATATACCGGGGGTAGATAATTGAAAATGCATTAACTTCCGTTAGCATATGGTGTGATGCACGCATGACTCGGCAACAAGGTAAGATAATTATGCATCGCGTGGCATGTGATGCGTAATAGCGTAGCCTCTTGTGAGCGCATCAAGAAATTAATAATTAGCACGACTTGCCTATCGACGGATCAAACAATATTTCTACTTTCAGATGAAATTCATTTCAATATTTCTTACTTTCTGCGTGGATTCACTTTTTGGAACTATTATTTTAATTAGAAATACTTAAATTATTGCTAATTTCTTTTTCTTCTTTTGTTTCAGGAATCCGAGGGTCAAAAAACTAATAACGGAATACATTATCGATTACAATTGTTATACTCTAGTGGTAAGTGTATAATAAATTATTTTTACAATCATTTTTCTGTTACAGCAAACGTTACTTTTCTAAGGAGTATTAAGAAAAATCGAGTTCCATGAAATTTGTGGGAATCGAGTTCGTGGAAATTTTTGAATATTTTAAAAATAACATAATTTTTTACAAAATTTAGCTAAAGAAATCCTTTAGACATCATAATAAATATCTCCATCTTAATTAACTGTAAATTGTATTTACATGAACTACTAAATTAATTAACCGTGACATAAATACTGATACGTATGCAGTCCAAACGAATAATCTCAAGAATGTAAAATAAAACTTATTATAAAAGAAGATCCAAAAATATGGCGACTCCCGTAAGAAATGATCGAAGGTCATGTTACTGTCATCATTTATGGTAGTAGTACGGAAGAACATAAAATTTCACTTAAAGTCACATGAATTTTGCTCGAAATCAGTTCGAAGTTAGCATCGTTATTACTTTGATTTATTAGTTCAAATTGGTACTTTGTTCATTGCGTTCGATGTATTTTTGCAGAATTATTGTTTTGGGCTGAAAGTCCCTTGAATTATGAAAAAATTATAATCCTCTTTGTTCAACAAATTGCATATTTGCTTCTGATTTTAATTTCACCAGAAAGTAAATTTAGTTACAAATGTTGTGCATTTTAATACATTTCCGTAGTTTTTTGTATTACATTAAACAATATTACGGCATAATATATTTTATTACTTTCTAATTCTGATTTATTTCCAAAACACTATAATTTACAACTACCTAAAGAATCATCTGAAACAACTGTTTTAATCACAGCAACTCCTTACTTACAAATGAAACTGCAATATCCTCCATCTTGGTAGATGAAATGGCAGTCGAAGTCTACTTTTGGTTAGACCATAAAATGATTATTTCACCCAAGAGGAAAACATGTCAAATTGTTAGCTGCTGTTATGCCACGTTTGAATTCGCAGGCGACATTTCCTTCATTAAATAGGAGATGAGTAATTTTACCCTTTCCTTCGTCTTTCTTATACAAGCGTAAATCCATTTTTTGGTGTTAGATTTTCTGCAAATGTTCAGAGGATGAATTTCTATTTTATTGAAAAATCAAAAATTATTTTCTTTAAACTTTACTATTCAAAAAAAAAAAAAAAAAAAAAAAATATTTTTTTATTCGAGGCTGCCCCTCATGTTTAAAAATGAATGGGGAAAATCTATGTATTGCAAAAGAAGTACATGTTTGCACGTATCATTCAATCTTCCTCGGTATATTGTTATAACTCATTACTCTTACGCAACTTCAATCTTTTTTTAATTGCCGAATCTAGAAAAGTTCGGGGCCGCTAAGGTGTTTCTGTATTTTCGGTTTCTTTCGAAATGTAAAAAAATTTTTTTTAGTTTGGTTTTAGTTTGGTTTGATTTTCGTTTAGCTTGGTTTCCGTTTGGTTTGGTTTTAGTTTATTTTGATTAAGTATAATTTCGGTTTGGTTTTAGTTTGGTTAAGATTTATTCTTGGCTCATTAAATGATTTCACACCTTTTTTATACCGAAATTGTAAGGAGGAATATATTTTAAATTATTTTTGGTTTACATTTGTGGGTTTTCTTTATACTATATATTGGCTCATTACATAATTTTACATGTTTTTTTATGTATAAAATCTGAATGTGTCGTTAAAGGTTTTGGTGATAATATAGTTTAGAGAAAAGGGAATACTATAGACACCTTGGCTCGTCCATTTTTTACCTTTGTAAGGTAATTTCTAGTTGTTTAATATTTTATAAATTTGAAGTATTCTTTTGGTTTTGAATTCGGTCCGTTTTGCCGCGAAAATAATCTAAATATAATTCTGATGTTGAATTTGTTCTATTTTGCCGCCAAAACAATTTAATTATTATGTTGATTTTGAATTTTTCTCTTGTCCCGCCAAAATAATTTATTTATTACTAGCTGAAGCCCCGGGTTCGCCCGGGCGAAGCCTTGTGACCCTCTCCCTATGACCGTATATGAGTCCTGACTAGATCCCTAGTTCCACCCGAGATAATTCTATGGACCCTCTATGGATTCCTTGTGGAAACACTATAAACCCTCTATGGGCTCCTTATGGACGCCTTATGAACCCCTCCTATTACCCCCATGATCTGTCTATGACTTCTTGATGACATCCCTATAATACCCCTCTCCCCGAAGTGATGAAGCTGTGACATAAATTTTTTTTCTAAACATCGAATGTATATACCGAAAAAATATAGAGCCTACGAAACCTTTGAGGCCTAGGGCTATATTCTCTCAGAATTTGGTTTAAATCAGTTCGGTAGATTTTCCGTAATGCTCATACAATCAATCTCTTCCGTTCGCCGATTAGCGCCGGTGTCAACGTACGCGCAATACAAGCAGTTGAATTTTCAAAAGAAGTGTTTTGAAAATTCAATTCATTTGCGAAACCTTATATTGTAATTGAGATTTGGAAAATCTTAATTGCAATTCAATTAAGTTTTGCAAATTGTAAAATTGTTTGTTGCGCTGCAAAATTTTTGTTTGTCTTTTTTTCAAACAAAAATGTTTTGACAAATGAAATTTTTTTTTTGCCAAAAATTTGCCATTGCCATTAATGCCATATAATTCGCGCACACACACAAAATAATTGTTTGGCCCTTTGGCCCTTTAAAGTTTAAATTTTATCAAATTTAAATTTTGTTGCCATAATTTAATAAATTAAATTTGTTTGCTACCACAAACAATTTTCTGCCCCTTAATTTATTAAATTTGCCCTTTTTACCTTGGCAATTTTTGAAGCCCTTTTCCCTTTAAATTTAAATTTTTGCCCCAAATTTAAAATTTTTAAATTCGTTTGCAGCCACAAGCAAAATTGTTGCCCCTTAATTTATTAAATTGTTTAGCCCTGTTAAGCCTTTCTTACTTTTTAACAGCCCTTTTGCCGAAATAATTTGCTTTTCCCCCAAATTTTAATAATAATCGACCTGTGAGGTCCATTATAACCTAAACTTAGCCAACCCTTTGACCAATTGATTTGCCCTTTTTACCGCAGCCCTTTTGCCGAAATAATTCGTTTTTTCCACAAATTTTAATTGCAATCGATTTGAGGTGTCAATTGTAGCCCTAAATCAGCCAGCCCTTTTGTTTTTCAGTTAGTCCTTATAGCCCTTTTGCCGCCCTTCTGAAAATTTAAGCCAAATTTCCTTATTTTTCAATTGCCATCGGCGAATAAGTCATTGTAGCCGCGAATCACTGAGTCCTTTTCTAGTATCAATAGCCCTTTTTATCCCTTTTCAGCCCTTTAAAGCCCTTTTAAGCCCTTTTCCGAAATTAAGCCATTTTCCCCATATTCATCGTATTTGAAATCGATTTGAGGTATCTTTTGCAATCCTAAGCCACTCAGCCCTTAGCCCTTTTTGCCAATTTTGCGTTTTTCTTTGATTCCTTCTTGTTTTTATTCATAACAAGAACATGGCCGATAATTGGGACCAGGAAGCCATTAGGGAACTTTCCTATATGCGCTCCCTTCTCACCCTTGATACCGAAGGGTTGCAGGAGGTATTGGCCCGATTTAACCTCCCAACAGATGGCACTCGAGAACAGATGCAAGATACATTGTATCTGCAATTTGTCAGTGCCCATCGGGAGCTGGCCAGGAGGAACCAGCGAATAGCGGAGATGGAAGCTATGCAGTTGCCATCTACCCCTCCTCAGGCTGAAGCCCCTGCTCCAGTACAGGAGCAAGCGCCCCGGGAAGTCCCGATGGACGAAGACAATACTTCGTCCACCACCACGACAGAAGGCGAGGAAGTTCGTCTTTCCGCCTGGCCCGAGACAACCCCTCGGAGTGCCGCGCCTTCGTCGAGGTAGGGCCAGATTGGCCAGC
>JABFPJ010005277.1:0-12405 GCA_022817425.1 Gryon sp. ZL-2020
AAAAAAAAAAAAAAAAAAAAAAAAAAAAAAAAAAAAAAAAAAAAATCTTTGAAAACAGAAAAAAGAAGTGCAGATGGAAATATAATAAATAATTAATAAACTGAAGACAAAAATAACGTAAAATAATAACAAATTTGAGGTAAATTAAAAAAGTAAATTTATTGTGTAATAATCAAATGTCTGATACAAAAAATATCCAAAAGCCAAAAAAATAATAAATGAAATTCCCCCAGCTGTTTCTGGCTCTAATCTAAGTTGGCATATTAACGAATCGCATCAAAAGCACAAATTGCTCGGAACATTGAATCACATGACATTATCGTTCGCAATTGGCATCATCGTCGACTTCCCGACAACTGGAAGGAACAAATGTTTTCTAAAATTTAAATTACAAAGATACGTAAAATATACGAAATATAATAAAAATTCAAACAATCGAAATCTCAAACGAAGTCTGCGATTCACGGTTCCTCTCATAAATGGATACCGTGAATCGCTATTTCGTTGTCATTTGACATATGTTGAAATTAAAAAAAATACGAATAAAAAAAAGAAAAAAAAATACGTGGGTAAAAAAAAGTATGCAGAAAGGCCGGGTATATTGCAGTTACACATTGGACCGTTGACTCGTCGTCGACTTGGTACGACGTAACGTAAGCCGCTCATCGGACGAACAATTCGCTAAAAGGAATAACTTGTATGTAATTTGTACAATCTCGCTACTTGACGATTATTCGTCCGAGTGCGCATCACATTGGCAGTTGCGTCGAAATTACAATTCAATTGCGCTCCACGTTTGTGTTTGTGTGTGTGTGCACGATCTGTGGAATTCTCGCGAGGAAAATATCGCTCGAATGTCCCTTCCGACTGTAAATTTTATACTTCTGTAAACCCACCCACCCTCCCCCCTACCCCATCCCTTAGACAAGGTACTTAGAATATCTTTCGTAAGTCTATCATTTATCTTATACATCTACCAAATATTAATTAATAATATATAATATATATTTATATATATTTATATCTTGTATATAATAGCTATTTACAGGTCTCTTCCATAACACTCTCTTTGTTACTTGAAACATTCTAAAACGCGACGCTTCACCCCGCTTCCTCTTCATTTTTCCACATTATTTATTCTTTATTACTTTTATTTTTTCTTTTTTTTTCTTTTTTCTTCGCTTATCGTGGCACTGTCGACATAATGTACATTTCATTCTATTTCTCTCTCACTTTGTCTATGCATGCTCGATGATTTGGGCCTTCGTGTAATAAAGACATACTGAGCGCACCCAAAGGAAACATTCGACGAAACAAAATCGGCAAAACTTAAATTTACACAGTCTCGAAGTAATTCGGCGACGGCGGTGGCGGCGCATATTCCGTGTTTTTTGTTTCACGAGGCACGTCGCACACGCTGGCTCAATATACACGCAATCGCGGCTTTTACGAAATTCATTTGTTTTACATTATACAACGTATAAAATATTCAATGCTAATATTAAATCTTGCTTTCGCGTGTTTTAATGGACGTTAATGTGCATTGTACGATTATAGTATTTGGATTTATCATTTTGTTTTAAATTAGTACTTTATACAACGTTATTGCGTTTCATTCCCATACACTATATCACATTTATCGTACAATATACAACGCTTATAATATACACGTGATACAATTAGCTTTATAACACCTTGTCTTATAATAACATTATTTCAATATCGTGCGATGTGCGGCGTGCAAGAAAACATTTTGGATGATTACAAATCAAATAATGGACGAGAGAGAGAGAGAACAATATCTTTTTAAGAATTTTGCGTTTCCGTCGGGCGCGCTGCTCCAACTAGTTGACGAGTCGAGTTATTGGTATTCACGATTTCTGTTCGTTCATCCTTTCAAAAACACGCTTCCACAACAAATTCGTCACGCAAGCTTTTACGTTAACGTAGTAGTAGCAGTTATAACAACATACTTTCTCGCCGGCATTTGTGCTTGCTTGTTTGTGTCTGTTTTTGTATGTATTAATGTGTCTGTTTTCATTTATGTGTATTTGAGTAAGTGTGTATGTATGTGTGAAATTGTGTTTCTGTACAAAATAAGTACTGCGTGCAACGCGACAGCGAAAAATCCAACTAAATTATCCTAAAGGAGATCTTCGCTTTTGGACTCGCGAGGACAAATCTTTTGCCCTTCCCCCAACCCCCCATCGATCTTTTTCTTACATAATTTTTACATGATTTTTTGTATATCATTTCTTTTTCTTGTTTTTGTTCAAACATTTTTTTCCTATAATCTTCTTCGGCGAAGAAATTCTCGAGTGACGACGACTCAATCGAGATTTTCTTACGACGAAACGACGAGTTACAATTAAAAATGCAGCAGTTTCGTTGTACACAGTTACAGTTGAACGCGAAAGAAACAAAATAATGTATAAAATATGGCTAAAATTGCAAAATTGAAATTGAAAAATATGTTATGCAAAAATTAAAATTTTAACGTACAGTAAACAACGAATCAGCGTATAGAATCTAAAAACTTGTTAATATAAATGATAAAAATGTATTTAAATTTATTTTTAAAAATGTTACGTTAAAATAGCATTAAATTAAAAATGAAAGTGATATAATCACTCGATAAGATATTCGAAGTGCACGATTTTTAAAAAATATTAACAAAAGCTACAAAGTAGTAGTAATATATTTTTCAATTCAATTGAGAATTCAATAAGTTTTGAAAAAAATGCATGCGATTACAACAAAATAAAACGAGAACATAAACGGACATTTTAGCATGTAAAATATAAAAGTAGCGTAAAATTGTTGTACTGCGTACAAAGAAATGCGTCGCTGCTGAGCGAGGTTTGTAGAAAAATGAGCGCTATTTAAAGGAAAGAAACAACCTCTTGTATAATTACAAATATTCTAATAATATTAATAGTAATAACAACAACGAGGATCGCTGGTGATATACTCGCGAAAGGAGAAAACGGGACGTGAGATGAGAACAAACAATTGCCGCAGATAAAAGAAAAAGTACTAATTATGGGGGATTTCAAATGGCAGGACGTTTAAAATTGAAATCACAGGTTCCAAAACTCAAGTCATAATTAATTCAAAATGAAGTCATCAAATCATCTTTTGCTTACAATAATTTTCTGTTATATTTTTAAAAGAAAGTAAGATCGATAAAGAAAATAAATTTTCGCAAATTAATATTGCAATATGGAAAAAAAAATTTAACAATTCTCCAAATTCGTAAAATCTGTATTTTAAGTTCTAAACGTCACAAACAGTCCGTGAAAGGGTAATAAAATAAAAAATAAATATTAAAATTAGAACTAAAAATAAGAAAAACAATTTTTTTTGTCATTTGAACGCAATCCGATCTATAGTGAACATAACAATGATTCGAATCACATTGAACCAAGTTCGGTGCGTTCGAAAGAATAACGTAAAAGGAACAGTATGAACTAAAACAGTGGAAACTTATAAACTTGGGGACATAAAAGTGGGAAATTGAAATGAATAGAAAAACAAAGATAGATTCGAGGACTACGGTAATAGTCTCGGAGGTGGCGTTCCCGATTCGCATAGTTAGACCCAGTGGCGCGTCCTCTATCACGTGAGCAAATCAACATAATATCAACATATTTATATATTTATATATATATATATTTATATATATTTATTCATTTATTTATATATCCATATTCAACGTATTGAAATCTAAGAACGGACGGCACCGGGGCGGAGAAGGGGGTACAGATGGCGAGGAGAGCGCGGCACCTCCGTGGTCGGTTGGTGTGAGCAGGCGCAGCTGGAGTTACTGCTTCTCCTTGAGACCGGTGAGAAGCGACGGATCCATGCCGATGCTGCTGAGGTTGCTAAGGTTGCCGATTTGGCCTAGATTGCCCAAGTTGCCGATCTGTCCGAGACTTGCCGGCTGGTGCGCGTAGTTGCGAATTTGGTGGAGACTGATGAGCTGATTGGGGAAGGAGGACGAGGCGTTCTGATTGGTCACAGCGCCGGGTGTGACTGCTGACGTGGCTGAAGACGTTGGCGACGCTTTTTGTGATGCGTTAAAGGCCTCGTAGAGGTAAGGCCTGGAGGCCGGATGATGGCTGGCCGGGTAGTGCAGATGATTGAGCGGATGGTGTTGCATCGAGGAGATCGAGTTGATCGAGATGGAGGAGATCGGGGTGAAAGCCGAGCTGCTGTTGGGATGATTACCAGGTGGTTGGGGCGTCTGTTGCCTCGAGTCATTTTCCAGCGAGTCCCTGTGATGGGGCAGCAGCATCTCCCCAGAATTTTGGCCTTGATGATAGTCATGATGATGATGAGGCAATCGCTCATGAAGATCTCCGATCACAGACTCGGGACTGACCTTGGTCCAGTAGTGGTCCTGGTGATGTGCCATCGCGTGAATGGCTGGCCTCAAGCCGCTGCCAATAATGGGTGGCCGTTTGTCCGTACGCTCGGCGTGCTTCTGCATGTGCTTGGCCAGATAGGTTTCCTGGGTGTAGCTTTTGCCGCAGTACTGACAGATGTGGGTCTTGAGGTGCTTCGACTCCTTGTGTTTAGGAATGTGTTCGAGCAGACTTGGCTCGTCCGAGAAACACTTGTAGCAGGAGTTGCACTTGTACGGCTTGTCGGTCTGGTGACAGCGCGAGTGGCTCTGCAGATTGCTCAACTGACTGAAGGCTTTCGTGCAGCCGGGGTGCCGGCACTTGTACGGCTTGTCGCCCGTGTGCGTGCGGATGTGCTGCTGCAGGTGACTTAACTGCGTGAACTTCCGCTGGCAGATCTCGCAGCGGTACGGCTTGATGCCCAGGTGGATGCGAGTGTGCTGCGACAAGTACGACGAGTTCGCGAACGCCTTCGAGCACTGCGTGCACTTGTATGGCTTTGCCTCCCGCATATGAATTTGCGTGTGCAGCTGCAGGTCCGCCTTGCTACCGAATATCTGTAACAAAATAACCAAGAGATCCTTTTTATTTTTAAGTTCAAGTATCATCTGCAATGTTGAATCTAAAATCATCTTATATTATATTTGCTTTATTTTAAATATTCTATATAATACCAAAATTGTATGAGCAATTTTACATTATCTGTATATACTATATATAACTATCGAACAAAAATCATACATATAGATTGTTCAATTGTAATTGAACAATCTCAAGAGACTGGTCTTTTAAAAGGTTCTGTTCTTTCAACAAGAACAACGAAAGGATTATCGAGAATAAATCACTGAATGAAGTGGAATTCAAATTATGAAATTCATTTGAAACACGCTTTATAGATATTATTATCACGAAAAATTGAAAAACTCGGCAAATTGAATTCGTACGAGTTTAAACTTTTGCACCGCTCTTCGGTGCTTCTCGTGTCCAAGTCTTTCCTCCCTTTCCCGACACTTTTCTCGTTAAATCTTGGTCAAGTTTGTCGTGTCTTTTCGTTATTTGATTACATCAACACGCAGTGAAGGGGACTCGGATCTTGATTACGTGACGCTAAATATTCGCACTGTCATTTCCAAAACTTATTGTTTATTCCATTAATCAATTTCATTTTCTATCTTCGTTCAATCTCGCTCTTCTTTTTTCCACATTTTTAGTTCTTTTAAATGGAAAAGTTAATATGATATAAGAAAAAAGTCAGAAGTCAGACGTCTTTTTGTTGCAAGTTGAGAACCACGCACCTGTTTCAGTCGAGGCTTTATTTATTTACAACTACATTTATGATAAATACATAGGAGATACGCGACTGGCGAGTCGCGCGAGTCGGTCCAGCACGGGAGAGGCTGACCTTGTCTATCAAGACTTAGCTTCGGGCTATATACCTGACTGACTGGCTCGACTCGCTGCTACCGCATAGAGATATCGCGCGCACTCTCCTCACTTCTTTCGTCTCGCTTCGTTCTTACTTCTCTTTCTCCCTTGTTTCGGCGTAATATTATTTTTCTAGATGCAGCTTCCAAAATAACTCAGCGGTACTTGTTATGAAGAAATCTAAACTTATTAGACACTGATGACCTTTTTTTAGTTCAAAATATGGACACATTCTTTCATCTTATGACAGAAACTTGGAAACTATTTTAAAAGAATTTCTGAATTTTAACACTTTCAAAGATATATTCATATACATACTTTTTTGTATTATTAAGATTTTAAAAGAATAGCAGGAATCAATGGTTTTTTTAACAGCGTTGAAACTTAATGGATTTAATAATCGCAGAATTTGTGAAATATTTGAAAAAAGTTATATTAGATAACTGTTACTGATTGGTTCGGACTTTTTGTTCCAAGTTTGGAAGTTTTTTTTTCGCTTTTGTCCATTTGTTGTTTAACAGCATTTTTTTTGCTCAAATTTCGTAACCAGTCAATCGTAAACCAGGAATTACGAGTAATAAGTCGAAGTCACGAGATCGGTATACTTTTGGGATTCCGCAGATTTGGGACAGTTTGTTTCGCCACGGTTAATAATAATTGCGCGGAATTTTAGGTCCTAGCGCCTCGAGCATCGACACGCAAGACAATCTCTAAACATCTTTGATATTACGTAAAAGCGAAGCACCGATGCGTACGGATCATATTTACCCTTGGAATTGGTTTATTATTTATCAATAATTGAATGATACCTAGGATTAACAAATCATTTCCTATACGCGCGAGGTGGCAATAAAAATTCAGATCTTAAAGAAAATTACATAAACATGATTGATACTCTTCAATTTGCATCTATTTTATTATCGTCTCAATTACAGATTACAAATCAATTAAGATGTTTCGTCAAGTGTTGCATTTTTCCAACGAGGAAACTCCAGACTTGTTGCAAAAAAAGTGATAAGAAAAAAAAAGTCAACTGGAGCAGTTTTCGTCGCTGGTTTTTCCTTCATGCAATTAAGTGTGTCCCTACGTGGTTTGCCCGTACTGGTCGGTTTTATCTTCTATGCGAGCGCTAATCTACGCACTCGAGTGGCATATATTTTGACAGGCGTGGACAAAAACAAATTACTCAAGACTGCCAATAACACAGTTATCGCATGGAAAGACACTTATCCCGGCCAGTGTTATCTGTGAATAACATTCAAAATTGGGCTATGGCCTTGGATATGCGTGAATTATATTTTTATTTCTCATTTTTTTTTGTTCAAGTTTTTTTTTGTCTTCGCATTTTTTACCCTCGAACATTTTTTTTCCTAAGTGCACATCCTTCGTGGCGGTGTGTCGTGTTTACGTAATATTATCGAGCGGCTTCAACAGCTGACTTGGCACGTCCTTTAACGGCTAGCGCGACATTTTTTTATTTCCTCCTTTCAAAACGCGTCCTTGTGGGTGTCAAGTTCGAGCCTGCGCCGTGTCTCATGCTCTCTTTCTTTCTCTCTCTCTCTCTTTTTCTCAGAGCCCTCTCCTTTATTTTGTCTCTCCCTCTCATATTTGCTATCTGTCTGTGTTGGCCTCTCTGTCTCTTTCGGTTTCTTCGTATCTTTGCGTCTCAATGCGTCTCCTTTCGCGGCCCACGTAATCTTCGTTCCGGGGGGGCCCTCGTGAATAAACGCATAGCCAAATGAAGAATAGCGAACAAAACCCAGCGTTGAATCATTCGACGAATTTAACTCGAAAAATACCGACGTGAAAAATTGTTCGTCGAAGGATTAATGACGTAATGACTCCTTTGGACCTCGTAGTTTGGCATAGTAACACCTAATATCTTAGTTTGTGAATGTTTGTCAATACAATTGTAAAATTAATTGTTATTTTTATTTGTTTAATAAAGTGTATTGCTAAAAGGGTTCGAATTACTATTTATTAAGATTTATTTGAACATTTACCCATTTACCAATATCGGAAGATTTTTCTCCGCGTGTTAATTCTCGGAAGCGATCGATTACTGCGTGACGTTGTCGTGCTCGAACAAAAGCGATTGTTTATAAATATAATATCGAGCTACAGATAAGCCTATCGATCGCGATCCATCGACGATCGCAATCATTGCTTACGAAAATTCTCGTTGCGATCGTAATCGCCGGCGTAATCAACTTCCGACTGCGATCAACGCGACCCTGACACAATTTGTTACCGAAATGGACGCCAAAAGTAGTGGACCAATTCCGCAAATTTATGTTATTAATCGTGCCAATACATTAATCAAAATGCATTTTACTTTCTATACTCGAAATTGTTTAATGTTTTTTTTGCGTGTTTTGTCCAAATTGAAACGAAATTTGTATGTAAAACGTTATTTTAAAGTGTTTTTAGAAATAAGCAAGAAAAAACCTCTTGGTTCGTGTTTACGTAAAAATGTATTCTAAACTTTTTTATGTTTTTTGTTTCTTTTAAGGAGAAAGTGTGTTTCTGGTTAGTTAGATTTTGTTTTACAAAATTAATATTATAATTAACATTTAAATATTAAATATTACATTTTTTAAAATAATATTAGCATAAATAGAATAATGTTTTTAACAAATTATGATTTAATTTTTGTTTAGTTATTTTATCTCTATCTTAACATCTTAGCATTATTAAATCGTAATTTTATCAAGTCTTATATTATTTCAAATGTATTTACTACAAATTTAATACGTATTTTATAACACTTTTTATTAAGCAGTATAGTAATTTTTATATTCATTGTTGATTGACATTTTTTGTAACCTTTATTAAAGTTTAACATGTTTTTTTCATTAATATTACACTCAAAAAGTAGGACATTCCAATTACGATAAGGAAAAAATCACATTTACTATTTGCGTTTAATTTTTCCGTTTTCACAGTGTATAAATTAAAAGATTTAAATGAATTTTTAGTCATTAAATAATAATTTTAACTTTTAACATCAAATTTTTTTTTTCAAGTACGATTTTAAAGAAAAGAACGAAAAGGAGAAAAAAAGCATGCAAAACTTGGATTAATTTAAAATGCAAGCGAGCAGGCACATTTGTTCATAAGAGTTGCGAAATTACCATACGTCTCGCTGCAGTTTAACATAAACTTTTTTTTTTCTTCTACCACTTCATCTTTAATTATAGACCTGGACCGTCCAATACTTTTGGGACTGTTCTTACGTAATGGCGTTGAAAAATATTGTTTTTTCAGCACCCAAAATGCGATGTTGTTTGTTATGCAGACAAGTTCACGGAAAGTCATTTTAAGATGCAACTTAAACAAAGATAGAGAGAGGAAGAAAGACAAAAAAATCGAAAATAATAATCGAAAATAAAAAAAGTTAAAAGAATAACATGTTTCACTTGAAGCATGTTGGTCTCTGTGTCAACCAATAGTTAGACCTTTTCTTCGTTTTTCTTTTTTATTTCGTTTGAATTATTGAATGTAACATCAGTCGAAAGGAATGCGTACGAATGCGAAAACATTAGCCGAATACTGAA
Source organism: Gryon sp. ZL-2020 (assembly GCA_022817425.1). Classification (NCBI taxonomy): domain Eukaryota; kingdom Metazoa; phylum Arthropoda; class Insecta; order Hymenoptera; family Scelionidae; genus Gryon; species Gryon sp. ZL-2020. The sequence continues at coordinate 9,389 of JABFPJ010005277.1, forward strand.
ATGTTTAAAGCGTTGAAGTAGGTCAGTTGAGGGATTCTTCGCTGCCCGTTTTGTGTGTGTCTGTGTGTGTGAGTGTGCGCGCTAACTTCTCGCAAGTTGCAAACAATTTAATTTCATTTCCGAACTTTTGCGCGGCGAAACAAACAAACTCGGAATAAATATTGATTCATAACATTTCGGATACTCCTTTTTTTTCTAGATTCCAGTCTCAATTGCACGCCCAATGATTCAAGACAAAATATTTTCACTATAAATAAATGTAAAATTTATAACAAAATACACTTTGAACTGAAGAAAACAGATCGCTTACAAAAACATGTATACTATAAATATTTATTGTACATGTTTGTATTAGACTTTATTTAAAAGATATTTTATGCAGAAAAAAATTGAGAGAATTTATTTAAAATTATTGTACGAATTCAAAAAGATTCGTGATTTTTCAATATTTAATCGACTTATTTAGAACGTATTTATGAGACCTATTTTTCTCTGTTTGTATTATATATTTTATATTATTTCTAGAGTTTAAAAAAAATGAAGGATTTTATAGCTTTTTCCATGAAGCTGAGATCAAAACAATTTTTTTTTTCGTCGATGGCTAGTCTTGCTTGAACGAGTGAAGCTCGTTTTCACGCCACTTCCAGCACTTGGCTGTCGACTTTTGTTAGTTTTCAATGATGAGTAACGTTATTAGGTTGATGAATTACGTAACTTTGATGATTGATGATGGGATTAACAAAGCCGCCGGAACAATTTGAATCTCATTTTTGGCAGGGTCCCGTTTCTCGTTTCATAATTGCAACCAATGCGTTTATCGATTGGGAGTTTTATATCTTGTTGCATAAAATGTGAACAAATGCATTTATTTCGACACCGAAAATCAATCGACTTGATTTTGCGTCGCAAAACTTATTCTACCGTGGAGTTCGTTAAAGAAAATGAGCAGTGACATTTTTACGTTAAACCCAATCGATATCTTCAACCGCCAAACTAATCTCAAACAATAAATAACAAAAATAAATTTCAATGTGAAACACACAACGTTCCTTCAATAAACTATTATTTGTTGTTTTATTTCTTATTTTTGTTCATTCTTAAAACAAATACAACGACAAAAAATGAAGAAAGAAATAACGAAAAAGGTATTATTTTTAGTTTATTTTATAAATTTGGTTTCGTTTGTTGTTTGTGAAACAATTCTGATGAAAAAAAATAGAGGAAGAAAACAACTTGTTTGTAAAACTCTAAATTGAATGAAAGAAGGCAAGACAGCTATTAAGAAACAATGTTACGAATAATTCTGAATGAAATAATTTATACATGAAACGTCAGTTCAAGAAATAAAGACTTTCACTGGAGGAAACTTGGGGAGAAAAAAGGGATAATTTAATATGATCGATTTTTTGTCATATTAATCATGTAAACACTTGGTAAGAGCGATAATTTTCTACGAGTTGTTACGATGCGAACTGATGTATGAAGACGCAGATAATGTACATTAATATTTAATTTAAACTAAAGATATGAAACGTCAATTGATAATAATTATTTATGACGTATTGTCGGAATATTTATCAAACGCGCTCGAATTCGAAAGCTATTGGAGATGAAAAATCATGATTAAAGAAAGAGAGAAAGAAAAAAAAATAGGGTCCAATAACTGTACGTGTGTGTCGAGAGTCTTGCATAGTTTTCGGTGAACTTTCGAAGATTAATCGAATTCGTTGTCGGTTCTTACGAAAACGCTCACTAATGATGGTTTATGTCTAGGCTTATTTCAAAACCCAAGCCCGAATTACAAAAGGCGCTATTAAAGTGTAGATTGACGTCGTCGTTTCGAATTTGTAATGCGCGTCATTACTGTAAATATTTAGAATACTTACGAAATGATATTGAATTTTAATGCGCTACATAGATAAATAAACAGATCACGTGATATTCAAGTTGGGAAAGAAGAAGAAAAAGAAGAAAAAAAACGGGGGAAAACCAATTTTGTGTTCAATGCAAATTTGCATAATACATATTGGTTTATTGAAACTGGTAAATTAAATTTTGCACAATTATTCATTTTTTCATCCGTGAACTGATTTAATTTGTAACAATTTAAAAGTATGAATTTTATCGTAAAAATTGACGATTTAATGAAAACATCAAGAACTGCATAATATTTTCCACTTGTTTCAATTTGTTCAATATAGTAATCTAATTGTGAATATACGATTAGAATAAACTGTATAAACTAGTTGTTTGCATGTTATTATCGAGTAAATAAATTAAAATACGTATATAGTAAATCAGTAACGCACGTAACAATGAAATCTGACTAACTGTTGAATAAAAGATCGAGATCAGCGGCAGATTCTTTGACGTAAAACACTTTGTAAAATGAAAATAAGCGTATCGTTTCGTTTAATATTCCAGAAAAAAAGAGATAGAGAATGAGAAAAAGTAAGTGATAAACAAGTGATTGTAACGGCTTATTGGTCTGTTTAGTTTGGAGGTGTAATAAAGTCAAAACGGAATAGAACGGTACGCAGTGGACGTGGCCCGAGGCTGAGACCTCGTAAATTCAATTTAAATATATTCGCTCGGGCGTCTTGCGAGCTTAATGACCGAGCGTGGTTCTTCGGGGAGAAGAAGCCGCTGCCGAACGAGATATTACGGACGTATAGTCGGCCCAACAAAGCCCTTAATAAGCCGGCTGGCTAGCCGGTCGGTTGCCTTTCTCCCCCCTCCTCTCTCTCTCTCTCTCTCTAACTGTAGACGAGCGAATCAAGCGAAATGTACTGACATTAATTTTTAAGATGAAAATTGGCGAAGTGTCTCCCGAACTTTGTGATAAAATAAGTTATGTAGGCGATATGAGCGGAAGAGTTACGCGGCAAAGAAATGACATTGTACTGCCGTTCAAGCGAACCCTCGGCGCACAAAAAAGTCTTTTATATAAAGGTGCAAAAATGTTTAACGAATTACCTGACGAGATTAAAAGCGCGCAAAGTTTAAATATATTTAGG
>JABFPJ010005278.1:0-12402 GCA_022817425.1 Gryon sp. ZL-2020
AAAAAAAAAAAAAAAAAAAAAAAAAAAGAAAAAAAAGTAAGTAGAAAAAAACATTGCAAGACAGAAGAACGAAGAAATGCAAAAAATGAAGGAAAAAGGAAAAAGTGGCAAGAGAGAAGGAAGAGTGGAAGAGTAAAAATTGCCGGGAAAAGAAATTACTTTCTCTTTTGTATTTCGGTATCTCACGCACGCGGCTGAGATCCTGCGAGGCGACGGAGGGAAAAGCGGCAGACGAAGTGAAACAGAGTCGCGGGATGTGAGGAGTCGGAGGGGGGTTTATCTCGCTCATCCTCATTAGAAGCCCCTCTCCTTCCTCTCATTCCCTTCCTGCCGGCTCTTCCTCCCTCTTGATACACCCCTCCCTCCCTCCCGCGCCCCCCCCCTTCTCTCCTACCTCAGCCTCACTCCTTCGTTTCTCCTCCTCCTTCTGCTCATTTTCCCCTCCTTCTATTTGCCTTGCAAGCCGAGCTTTCTTCCCTCATCGGCGATGAGCGCCGAGAGAGCGTATATATCGCAGCATCTCCGTGGCTCTGTAGCACGCTCTATTAATTAAAAAAATGGTCTACCCTCCGTTGGCAAATGCCGGCCGTCAGTGGAGGGGGGGGGGGGGTTGAAACAACCTGAAGGTACCAACTGCGTAATGACGCGAATTAATTTTGCACTTTACGCGAAGCGCACTTTCGCCTTTATTGTATCGTTTTGTTTAAGATGGATGGATCCTCACGGCTGGGAATATTGATTGCTCTGTTTGGGATATTTTAGGTCGAATGAAAAAGAAGGAAAAAAGAGAGAGAGAAAAAAGGACGGAAAAAAGAAACGTTGCTGAAGAACAGAGAATGCGATGGAGAATGAGAGAGTATTGAAAGTGAAACAACTTTTGTTGAATACGAGAAAATTGGATATTAGCTGCAAGGGGATGGATAATTATATACAAATATTTGCGGATTTTATCATTTAAGGGACGTTAATTTTGATGAATGATTTCAGGTATTGTAAGGAAAAAATGTCATTTTTAATTTTGTTATATATTACAAAATAATATAAAAAATGAAATTATACCGTATTTAATGCATTTCAAAAATAAATTACTGGAATCATATTTTAATATAATTGAACGTTAAATACCAAATTATATTTTATATTTAACTTTCAGAATCTTGACGATTCTTATTGCATTTCGCTGACCTCCTTTCTTAATAACTAAATAGATTCATTATTCGTATTTCAATTTTAATACATATACAATTTCAAATGAATTACAATATTATTAATATGAAAATTAATTTATTTCGCAAAAATTTTATAATATTACAAAAATAAATGACGTACACAAATTTTACAACAAATATCAATTATTGCATATAATTCCATTGTAGAATTTTGTTGAATATTGTTGTATTATTAAAAAATAACCACCAGATTTGTTATTACCTTTCCAAAAATCTGTTTAATTCAAAATATTTTACTTTTTTGCAAAAGTGAATTTATTTGTTTATTTAAGTTGTTGAAAAAAAAGGTGGATAAAAATAGCAAAAAAGATGAGCGCATGATTGTGGATCCATTGAGCACATTGGACGATGGAATTTCGTCTATAACGTTAGGTTTTAGGTTAGGTTTGTCGTAACGCGAAAGGGGTAGCGGGTGGAAAGTCGGGTGGGGGGTTAGCGGGGTGGCGGCTAAAACAAAGACTCGGTCGCTGGTTGGTCGATAGTCTCGGAGCGCCAATCAGGCGCGACTTTGCGAGTGGCAACCCTCGTTTGTGCAACCTGCTCGGTTGCGGGGTTATATTCAGGGGTTGCTCACCCTCGGGGAATGCCGTATTTCGGCGCGCGAGCTTGGGAGAATCGCGTCTCCACGGTGACGCGTCGAACAAGATGAGAGTTTCGGAGGATCCACCCATCTGTACGACCGATTGTCACCTTCTTCTCTTTTTTTACACCAACCTTCCACGAATAAATAACAACGAATTATCTGAAAGGTTTCATTACCGATTGCTCTTCAAGTGCCATCTACTTTCACGGCCATTATATGTTTCATTTGCGCTGAGTCCGTTCCTTCGCCTCGCTCTTTTGCCGTTTCACCTCTTCTCCCGTTCACAATCTAACTTTCTCTCTCGCTCTTTTTATCATTCTATTTTTCCCTCTTCTTTTTTCTCTACCTTTCGCCCCCCCCCCGCCCCTCTTACCTCCGCGCCTTTTCTTCTTCGCTGCTTTAGCTGATTGGTATTACTTTGATTTCTGTTACGCTGATTCGAGTCTCTGGAGATGTACTTGAGATTTGAATGTTTCTCTGTTGTCGAGTGAATGACGATTATTCTTCGAGTGAACTTACCGGGAGAGGGGTTATAATTAAATAATTGATTTGTTTGATTTAACAATGTGCTTACATTTTTTTTTTATATTATGAGAAATGATGCACTCAAATTCATATGTTAGTTCGGAAACTTTTCTGTCATTTAGTTGATTTAGATTTTGTATATTATATTTCATGGATCATTTTGAAGTTGTTTTAATTTCTTAGTGAAAAGTATTTTATTTTTAGAATTTTGGATCTTGACTTCTTCTTTATTTATAATTATATCTTGATTAATTATTTATAATTTAACTAATAATTTTGCAAACACTCATATTTTACATTTAATAAAGCAATTTAACGATTCGTCGGAAAATCATTTCAATTTACTTTTGAATAACATTTGAGAAAACCATAATAATGATATTGTTAGTTTAAAATATTTTGGAAACATTATAGCAGTTAAAATAAACATTTTCAGTTTTCAAAAATTTTTTTACAAAAGTAGTTAATTTGTTAATTTCAAAAGTATGATTAAAAAATAGAATTTCAAATGCCGAAAAGCTATGAAATTCAATCTAAAAATGAAATGACTATGGATGGAATAAAATTGCATTTTCGTTTTTGATATATCTTTTTATTTATATTTTATAAACGACAAGTGCAACGATCAAATATATCTAATGACGTTTCATGTTGCACCTGTGATATGTAAGACATCCCTCATGACACGTCGACTTTGAAACAGTCGGCGGCGAGAAAAAGATCCCCTTTGATTCGATTTTCTCCGCCCTCCAGATATTCGGTCCGTAACCACGCCAATGTTCGAGGACCTGAGTGGCCATTGGACGAGAAACTTTATCGAAGCTCCGAAGGCGAGCTCCTTTTGCTCACTTTATACGCTGCATCCTTTATCCTACCTTCGTAGTGTGACTGCCACCAACGAGACTGTATTTATCTATTGTTGGGTGGAATCATAAACGTCTTGTAAATCAGGCACAATTTGATTTCGCCGAGCTATCAAATAAGCGGAACAAATATAGATCATCATGTATGTTTATCCAACAAATGAGACACAACTAATCACACTATATTTCAGCTCTTATTGAAATGTTTCTTTTTCATATATACAAGTATGCCGTTTCAATGCATAAACATGTTTCAATCTATGTCAAAAACGACAATTCACAATTTTAATGAGAATGTTTATGGTAATTTTTATAACATTTGAAAAATATTTTAGTGTTTATAAATAATGTTACTTTTATACTTATATATAAGTATTAAATCAATTTCATTTATAAATAGTATATTATTTGACATAGATATTTTATTAATCTATAGCGTTACAATACAAAAAATTCAAGTTGGATCAGAATTAGATTATGAAATGATGCAACTGTTTTGTTAAATATATGTGTAAACGGTATTCCGTTTTTGTGACACAATTTTAATATTTTATTATGTACTTTAATGAATGGATATGTTTCTTATTTTTAAACATAAAGTTTTAGTTTGAATTACCATAGAGTAATATAATATATTATATGTACATATAATAAAGAATTTGAAACATTTGTAATATTTATAAATAAAAACTAAGTATTGGATTAATTATATAATTTTATCAATGATATTTTGCATAATAACGATTTTGCTTTGAATCATTTATCTGTTTTTTATTCAACATTAGTAAAAGTTTCAAATATATTAAACAATATTGCCAACATATATATATGCAATTAATATCCCTTTTCTATGAATTTATAAATTTTAAATCATTGTATCAATAACTACAATTAAGGTATACATTAGCATTCTCATACAATATTTAATATTCATAGTAACAGTTCAAAATATAATTTTATATTTTTTATACACCTTAGATAAAGTAACATATTAATGTTTAATATCACTAAAATCACTAGTTTTATAAATAATAAAATTTTGAATTCATAATTAACATGAAAATGTTTGTACAAATTTATTACTAACATTAATAAGTCAAAAAAAAAATGTTATTACTCTGTTTTAAAATAATAGTTTTACGTAATTTATGAGTTAATTACTAAAAAAAGGAAGATACATTCATACATAATAGACATATATATATATATGGAATCAGAGTGTACAATATTAACATATGTGATTTTTCGTATATTGTTTATATATTTTTTCTACGCTTGTGATTTCACTGAGATTTTTTTGTATTAAAAATAAAAAATTAAATGATATTTACATTACTACAATTTTACACTTTTTAAGGTTATAATCAAATTTCATCGTTCATATATTTTCGTTATTTTGCGAATAATTATAGAAATAAAAAAAGTTGCATTAAATAATTTAGAAAATATAATTATAATTATACTTTCATTAAATTATAAGACATTTCATAATAATATACCATAACGTCATTTTATTTATTTCTACATGAGCATCATTATAAAATATATAAATTATCGTTTAAATGTAATGTTTTATATTAAGTATTAAATTATTTTCATTGAAAATCAATAAAAGTCATTATAAATAGTTTTTAAAGAATAAACAAAATAACTTGAACAAAACATGATTAACATACAATTCTTGAAGGAAATATGTATTTTAAATTTCGTATTTGAATACAATCTTGAGAAGACAGTCGTTGAATTTTAACAAACTTTATTAAAAAACGATAAAATTTCATGATTACAAAAACCGTGATATTGATAATTTAACACAAATTCAGTAGAAATTTGTACGACAAACGCAAAAGCTTTGGTCGTAATAGAATTACAATAATGAGACGTTGAAATGTACACAATTAATACAATTTTTGTTTCACACTAATAAAATTTACACTTTTTACAAAATTGAATTATACATCGCACTTCTTTATTTTTATATAATGTTTCTCATTGTTTATCTAGAAATATTGAATTTAATGAATACTCATCATCTACAATTAGATAGTCACTTGGGGCGCTGATTATATTTACAAGAAATTATGCCTACGATAATTCGATACAAATTGTATTTATTTTGTGTGAATGTGTCGTAATTGCATTCATTATAATCCAAACATTTGATCATTTTGTTTAATATCTCATGTAAAAAAGTATATACGACATATTTTCAAAATGTCATACATTCGATTTAACCATATATTTAATATTTATTGATATATACAACAGCATATAAGTTGCATATTACATACTGACAACAAATATCAACTTATAGCTAATATATTCGCGCATATATGCTGCATATATAAACCCTTATATATACGTCATATATGATTTGATTATTCTAAACTATGTCGCATATGTATGCATTTTTACACAAGACATTATTCTATCCGCAAAAAAGGACATTTCGCTCGCAACAATTTGTATAATACTTTTATACATTTTGATTTTCGTTTTTGATTGTTCTTCTTCATTTCTAAATAATAATAAATTATTTCAAACTCAAATTACAACGAATGTCAATATTTAACGTCGTATACCTTAATCATAAAAACTACGTACAAACTTAACCAAATGAGCTTAATTTAATTTGCCATAAGACGTTCGGAGTTGGGACATTGCCAGGCACCGAGACTTCAGTACGCAGTTTGGATCTGTAAAAGAAACAAAATCGTCATTAATTATTTATTTGAAATTAAGCCACTTAGATATTTTTTTATTACATATTATACTATTCAACATTATAAATATTTAATCATATGAATTAGCATAAATGTTGAACATAAAAGTTGACATAATAATAAGAAAAAGTTGCTTTTGATAATACAAATGGAAGTAATTTTCTAATTGATATCTATTTTGCATTGCGACAAGTGTAATCATAAGCAACAAGGAAGTGTCCTCAGGGAAAGGAGTTAACGCACATTTACGACTATCGATTGTTCCAAGGTGTCGAGGCAGAACGATTTCCGATGTCGACTCAAGTCGACAAGTCCCACGTCGTACACTTAGCTTGTTCATTACGCGCACGCGATTCTTTGTGCACGCATTGATGCACTCGATGAATCGCGAATGTTTTTCACTGTTTATACGTTTATTGCTTATGATGTGACGCTTTTATGAAAGACCTTTATTGTTAGGCGAAATTATTAATTTCGTATTCCCGAATGTCATGTATGAGCATTCCCAAATGTACGAGGGTACACAGAACAGTATATTATTTTTTTCCTACAAAAAAGTTAATTTACACAAAATTCAATTGTAATTATTAGGTACATTACAATATATATATATATATATATATAATAATAGTTTTGTTAATAAAAATTTAGTTTAACGATTGAATAATAATATACAAATTTAATATGGTTCCAAATGAAATGAATTCTTTACTGAACAAAGGAAGTACTAAAAAAGTAAGTTACTTTTTTCTTTTTTTTCAATGTTTTTCATTGATAATGGTTTCTTTAATCATGTGGAAATTGATTCGTAATGCATATTATATGTCTATTCACGAGAAAGTTGTAGACGCAGATTTGCATTTGCGCAAAATGCTTTTTTGTTATTATACTTGCTTTCAAAAATGTTTAATACTAATAACAGCGGTGGTCTGTACAAGCCAAATGCCCGCTACCGTCAACGAAATTAATTAATGTGTTAGACATACTGATCTGCAGGAATAATTAATTACGTTTATCGTTTGGAGTTTTCCCTCCATAATATTGTTATGAATATATGCCGTCAGTAAGATTAATGAATTAGAAAGCGTATTATTTTATTTTGATGGATACCTAATGATTGACCAAGTACATAATGAATGAAGTTTTACGTAATAAAGTTCAGATTGAAGTAAAGTATTTAACATTTGATAAGAAACTTTTTTGTTCCCCGACATTTTTGCATATTTCAAAAAGTTTTGTTTGCTAAAAGTTTAGTCTGCATATTTGTAAAATGCATTTTTCTTTCATATTCGAAAGTATTTGTAAACGAACATATTTTTTCGCGAATTATTGGAAAATTTATTTTGACCTATAGATGGAAGTAATGTGTCTATTGGCATAACTAAAGGTTATTTTTGAACGCGCTGGTATGATAACAGGTATATTGATTTTGAAGCTGACAGCAATAGTAAAAGAAACATAAAGAGAATGAGTTATTGTTATGTCACAGATGCTAAGCTGTCAAGATGTTATGTTCTCTCTAAGATCCATAAATTTTCTAAGATCCATAAACAAGAAGTACTATGGACTTATATGGTCTTGTATGAGAACTTTACATTCTTGTTTTTCGCAATTTTTGTTAAAGTTAATTTTACGATTGTTTCAAGTTATTTTGATATATAAATAAATTATAGAAAAAAGTTGTTTCTTTGTACAAATTGTCACAACATTTGTCTTTTTCACTGTTCTAGAAATAGTTCATTGCGCCAAAATAAGAATCATATATTGATCATTTTTAAAACCTATAATATCTCTTGGCTGATACTAAATATTGGAAAAAATCAAGGTAGAGTATTTCCGGCTTAAGCAATGTAGGCCAGTCGATATTGAATATCCACGGTACTTGGTTTATGGTTGGTGGATATGGGCCAAGATTCATTCTGAGTACTTCACACGAGTAGCTTTACAGTTGAAAGAGAGCAGAGGGGGTGGAGAAGGGCAAAACAAGCGACGGACATCGTGTACGACCAGGTGCTCTTAGCCATGAAATACGTATTACGGAAGTGGTTGTCAGTTTCCGGGGTGCACACTCCAAAGAATCGAGATACTGTCAATGACGTGAATCTTTGTCTACGCCGCTCTTCGGGAGTTGCACCGTTTCTGATGTGTGTGCGAATACAGACGTACTTACACCTACATACATACACATACCCATACAGTGTCGCGCAAAAGTTTTCTGCATTTCGACGTGGCACATTTTATATCGAATTTTCAAAAAAAGCAGAAAATGATAAATTTGTACTTTTTATCTGTCGAAAAGTAAATCAATTTAAAACACTTTAATTGAAACAAAAAATACAATGTATTAACCTGAAGTAATACTTTTATTAAATTGTAATTCAAAGTTAATTGTTTAACAAAAGTTACTTTAAATCAAATTCAAAAATAAAATAAAAAAAATGACAAAAATTTTATTTTAACTTTAACTCTTTCGTTTGAAATATTGGATTAAAAATGTGTGGTTTGCGAAGATTTTGCACGCGACTTGAAAATAATATTAATTTTGACGAAGGTTTACGCAAACTTTTGCATGACACTGTATGTGCACATTTCTCTGTCTGTCCGTAGGTCTGCGTTACTCTCGCGCGCTCGTCTCATCCGTCTCTCTTTTCCTCTCTTTGGCCGTGTCTGCGTCAGCGGAGCTTCGCCGTCGAGTCGGAGCTGTCAAAGACAGGACTTCTCACTCTCGCAAAAATAATTACCAGAGCGACGCACGAGCCCCGTCGTCGGGGAGCCGAGGGCTATTGTGCCAATCGGGCGCGCCGACGACGCCTCGATAAGCACGAATGCTCGTCGCTAATAAAAATTCATTTGTTTCCTGCTCAGTGCAATGCGATTTCTACGGATTTCAGCGAGATAAAAGGAATATTGTTCGAGTATTGCCGAGCACGGACGGCGATGCTTCAAGAGGCCAACTTACGCCGATCATTACTTCGTTCATTAAAATACTATTTCTTTCAACTGATTTTGTTACTTTTATCTTTTTATTTTTCTTAACTTTTTTTCAATGAAATTCAACATTACTGTAAGTCATTTTTACGTCGCTTAAGATAAAGAAATAGTTTAATACCTTACGAAATTTCTTATAATTTCGATAATTATTTTATTGACATTCCTGAGAAGAAACAGTTTTTAACATTGAATTGATGTCATGAAGATACTAAAATGTTAGATATCCATAAGGATAAGAATAATACAAATGTATGTATAAATAAAAGCGAAAAGTTGAATCTAAAGCGAAATAAGAAAGGAAAATAAATTAAAAGACATTTTTTGTCATTAACTTTATCCTTTATTTTCAACTGACAGATTAGCAAGTAATTTATTTCTACGTCAATGCAGCAACTAGAATACACAGTTATACACGTTCAATGAAAGTATCATCATTAAAATTGCTGAACTTCAATCGAGCGAAGCAAACTGTACAGCTAAACAAACGTGTAATCGCACACAAAGTACTGAAACTCGGCCTTTTTTGTTGCTGTTGTATTACGGCCGTTCCGAAATGTGAGTTCAACAAGGTTAAGAAGCAAAGCGATGAATTAGTGATAATACAATTTGTTGGTCCATTTGTCAAGCTCTATCGGTGTACTCAAACGTCCCATCGAAAAGTCTTTCGTCACACATAAACTATGATTCCAAGAAGTCTGACTCATACACAGACCACTTGAGTGTTGACTTTATTTATGTTTCAAATTTTAGACGAGTCACATTCATTCTCACATATCAGAATGAAGGTAAAAGTTGTCTCGTTTAATTGACTTATTTCAAGGTGTATTATGTAAAACTTTTAAATTTATTGTAACTTAATTATGTTCACCTGTAAAAATCAATCAATTTATATTCAGATTTCGATTGTTAATCAAATAATATATATTTTTTAAGACGTATTAGAGAAATGATAAAAAAGTTTAAATATTGAGATATTAATACGTTGGAATTATGGACAAAATATTTCGGTTGAATTTAACGGCCAAGGTGTCGAACTTCACACCGTCGGTATTTTTAGAGCCCGCTCGTTGGGATGGGAGAGAAGATTCCGCGTAAAATGACTCGGCGGAATCGAACGATACTATATGACTCGGTAGTCCAATTTCTGGTGTCAATTAAAAAGTGACGTGGACCGAGGAAAATCAGTAATTAACGACTTCTCCAGATTCAAAATCGGAACTCATGATTTAAAAAATTGTTTTAAAACAAAATCTTCTTTGCAAAATTTGGCTAAACTCATTAGATCTTTAGTTTTATCTTTTGAAAATTACACGTTTTTCCTTTCAGAATAAATTTACAATTAAATTATCCAAATTGAATAATCTCAGTTCTATTATATATATATATACGAAGTGAAGATTTTCGCTAATTAGAAGCATCGAATTTTGCGACATCAAAAAGAACCAATAATCAAGTGGCATATCCCTTTCTATTCTTCGGCTCATCTGTTCCCGGCATCATCTTCGGGACTTGCGGCCACAATGATGTTCCTGCGAGAAGTCTCCCGTTGCTTGTTACATGTCGTGACGTCGGCAATCTTGAATCCGTCTTCGTCTCACACCATTGCGGCATTATTATCGCCGGCTTTAATTGCCCGACAAGCGATATTGACTTCCCAAAGGCAAATAACGCGGGATTTCACAAATCCCGGTACTTATTTTTCCAAGATGATTGACAACGTGGTTTTGATTGGCGAGAGACGAGGGTCTGCACGAGGTTGATGCAATTCAGATGGCACTCATCTATAGAGTTGGTTCTGTCTTTCCATCATACACAGTTTTTTACGCAAAAAATGTATTGAATTTTAATTTGTCGATTTCTTATTTTCCATAATCAGATTTCAACTGAAATAAAAAAAAATTCCACAAAAGTTTATTTTCATGTTGAAAATAAGCGTAATAAATGGAGATTTCTAATTTTTTGATTTATTATTAAAAGTTCTTAGTTTTAATTATAAAATTATTTGACTCAATTGTTTTACATATTTTGTTTCGTTCAATTTAAGTTAATCGCTGGCCTTAATTTAACTGTCTAAAAATTTTGCCACGATGACTTTTTATAATTTCTTTTTTGGTACAAATTTTATTTTAATTTTTTTATCAGTCGAATAAAAAAGGCGTCTTCATCGAAGGGATGATTTTCGTATCCGAAAATGATTGGCTCGGATTTCGAGGTGCGAGCAATCTCCGTCGATTTCATAGCTGTCGTTCTCGAATGTGTTCCAATGCTTCAGGTCCCATTTCAAGGCTGACGCTGAATCGACGTGGAGGCGAAAGATTCACGAGATGATCGAGCGCATTCCATCATCTGTCCGGCGATGAGCTTTCCCTCTCAAAGAAATTTCAACTACGACAACTTGCCAAAGCCAAGTCTCACCTGACGTTTTAATTGACATTGCTTTTACGAAAGCCCAAAATTAGAGCTCCTTTTCAAAATGTCAACCTTCCATATAATATAACTGAACATTTAAATATTCAATCCAAAAAATTGTGTTAAAAGAAAAGTTTAATATAATTTCTTTCCTTCAATCAAAATCAAAGATTACCATTGCTATGTTATAAAATGAAATTCTAATAAGTGAAATGAAGCAAAAAATGTTGCTTTAATTTGCAGTTTTTCTAATTTTATTACATGTTTTTCTGAATACATAATTAAAGTTTTTTCTATCCATAATTTCTAAGTAATAAGAAAATGAAAAATTGTACCGTAAAGTTAATACAAAAAAGTGACAAAATGTTGAATATGAAGTGTGTTTCAAGTTTTTTTCTCGGACAATAATTAAATGAGAAAATAAAATGGTGAAAAGATTATTAAACACTGTTAATGATAATAGCAGGTAAAACGTGTGTTAATTAAAGTGCTTATCATTGCGTCGATAATGATATCGTAAAAATGGGCGTACAGGCCGCGCTTTAACGAGCCTCGTTGGTTGATTTTTTAATCTGCTCGATCGATTCGAACGATCGACCGATCGGCCAAACGTAGTTTCTGTTATCGGCGACGTCGATCGCCTAGTTTGCCTCGCCGGAACGAATGTACCGTGCAGCATCACTATCAAGCGAAACTGGGGCAAAACACTCGTTCGGCCGATTTAATCCAGTGCGACGAGCCCGCCAGATCAAACTCCATCCCAGATCGGTCACGGCGTGAGATTGGATCGCTTCTACTATGTGATCCTCGTGTTTTCTCTAACAATGATTCTATTTGAAATAGTAACCAACCGTTGATCAAAGTTAAAAAAAAAGTTTATAGTTTCAATTCAACTGAGCCTTGATTTGCTCCGAAAAATTATTAGAAAAAAAATTATTTTTATTTTCTATTTGCAATAAAAATATGAATTCCCTAGTGGAAAAGACCATCTGGATATAGTATGGATGTAGTCTGGATACACTTCGCCAGACTATATCCAGACTAATTTTTCCACGCGGGTTAACATTTTTTACATTTTG